>JAVTVY010020567.1:0-74941 GCA_036873755.1 Hanleya hanleyi
ACCTCATTCAAACTTGTTATATCTTGGCTGTGATTGCATCTATCGTTTAATGAAACATAGACAGGAAATCACACAGTTGACAAACGTCAGTTTTCCCACCAGGGGACACAAACAAATTTTGCGATGTGAAGCGCCGACAACAATCATCTCTGCATGTGCTCTGTTTTGTTCAAATATAGTTATCATAAAGACTTACTCTTTCCGGTTTTGTTAAATATTTTATTGTGAATGAAAATATTTCTTACGAATACCCACAAACTTACCCAAATTCCAGCAATCAAAAATTCTTTGGAATTACACCGCGCATTTTTACACTAAGAATAAAAACATCGCTATCGCCATTCCATTACTCTATATGCTAAACAAATTTGAGAAACATTTAAATGGCATTAGGTAAAGTTTCGGAGATGAGAACATACCAGTATTTAATTAATATTCAAAACGATATCATACTTCGACTTTTACTTTTAGTAAACTGTTACAGTACCGATACAGTAATAGATATTCTCATACTTGAAACAAACCAATCGAAACGTGTATTGCCGACTGACACTCGGTTCTCTTGTACAATCCGCCGTTAATTCAACATTAATTTCGTGTCATAGGTCCGGGATATTTATTCAAGTCCTGGATGGTGTGTGTAAAATCATGCATAGTGAAGACCAAAAAGTCTATGACAGTCCGCTAATCTGTCTAAAACTTCGTGATACAATCCTACACAAATTTGCCGTTGGTTCATTTTCAGGATTCACAACAACAACGTCGACATACCGAACGACTCGAACATGGAATACTCTAATATGTGTATAGTTTTATATTTCCAGAATATTCATTCAATTCCATGTCAGTTAGGTTTCATAATATAGATCATAGCTAATACTGAACAAAAAGGAAGGAATACGTTCAATGTTTTGGCCTTTTACGATGTTATTATGGACGCGAATTTACGGACGTCAGCTCAAAAATCTGTATGATCGTGCTGAACTCGTCACTCGATAAATATGCTCGACTTCCTCGAATAAAATTAGACGCCTTTATCAGGGTAGAGGAGATTTTCTGACATCATACACTGCATTTTATGGAAACTGATGAGATATCAAAGTTAATACACGGTAATAAATACGATCACTACGACCACGGCGAAGCGGTCCGCCATTTTGGATTCTCCGTGAAAGTCGGCGCGACATTTAATTCGAACACTCGCGTTTTTCTAGAATTCGCTCAACAAATAATTCGAAAGAAGCCAATTTTTGGAGTGCTGAGTTTCATCACTACATCGCGAATTAATAGGGAAATTACCGTACCTGTTACGTAGTAATAATCATACTTCTTTGGCACATGAATGATATTTGTTTCAATAATCTCAATATTGTTTGGCACATGGCATGTTTGTAGCATTGCTTTTGGTCACGGAATTCGTCCCCACGGTGTAGCATTTCAAACCTTCCTTTGCTGCACCACGAAGGTTCGGATGAGCACAGAGCTTGTCGTAGTATCGAGCGCACAGTTTGCACCAAACGAAATTTACATATTGCCGACCATCTGTTAATTCGGTTTTGTATCCAATATACGCCTGTCTTTAATTCAACTTTGTTTCCCTTCCCGTGTGGCATGACAATGTCGCGAACTGCTCAATTCTGTCGTCAAACTGTCAGAAAAACGGAAATCTGGTTGACAACAGCATACGAAACGCCGCTTCCGTTTTCAAACGTTGCCTTTACGAGGCATGCACGTTGCTGAAATTCATTTCCGCTTCCTGTTACCAATCAGCCCCGGCACCAAGCCAGCTCATTTTCAAGTGAGCACGGCCCATGAATTCGTCAGTCGCATTTTTGAATTTTTGACAATCTTATGTTTTGGGCGAGCGACTGATCGGTCGCCTTACAGGTTTTGGGCGTGTGTGGAGAAGAGCGGGAGCGATCGCTCGCCTTTCCTGCCCAGGCCTGATATTAACCAAGATCCAGCCCGGACAAGTCCCATTCACAGAGATTTCAGAAAAAGGGCCATAACTCTTGAAAATTATACCGGAACTCGGAAAAAACTCCACGCTGCCCAACTACGAGCCACTGGCCACATTCCATGCAAGTTTCGATCCTGTCCATCAAATATTAACCGAGATATTGCCCGGACAAGAAATTCGGACGGACAGACGGATGGACAGACGGACGGACAAAGCGATCGCTATATGCCCCCCCTCTAGTTAGAGGGGGGGCATAATGACCCCTTTACCACGGAATCTGCGTTATCATAGTGAAACGTGGAATTACTGTAGCCTGCCCTTCATGGCAATGTCATAAAGACAAAAAGTCACAAAACGAAGAGCTGCATTGTACATGTTGTACTAATGGCTTTGCGACATTGCGCCTCAGCGGGCATGCGCGACTCACAGAGGCTATTTCATATTAGGTCAGGAAATGTGAATCAGTTGAAATTGTCTTACGAAAACAAACCGCATTTAATCGTTGTTGTTGTCGTCACTTTTTCAAACATCATAACTGATAGTATGTGTGGAATTCAGTTCGGTGATCCGAAGCCTATTCAATCTACAGATAAGCTGAAAACAAGCAATCAATTGGTAAAAAGTTGACACATTTTGACCTGGCGACCTGGATAATATGGGTCAATCTCGCTGATTTTCAAGGTACTTCTGCTCTGGGGCCATATACATTTGTGAATCAAGTTTGATGCACCGATATTCTTTTTCGAGATATGGTGGACACAGATCTAAGCAGATCAGCATGAAAAACGAGATCTTGATGCCAGGTATGCGTATAAAGTTTGGAAACAATCAGTTTCAATCACCCGGAAATTTTTTTTTAACTAGGCAGAATGCATAAAAACAAGCCCCAGTGAGAGCCTGATGCAAGGCATGCATATACCAAATTTGGAAGGAATCTGTTCAGCTTTCATTCTGAGCAGAAACATTATTGTTCAGTTACTTTTCAATTAAAACTTTTCATGAGTTGAACCATCTGAAGAAAAAGGTCATTTTGGAATTTTCAAACAGGAAACTTCTTATGAACACAGTGTCAAAATAAGTAGGAATTTTAGGTTGCTCTTTGGGCAACAGATTTCTTAAAACAGTAGTTTTAAAATTTCCCTTCGCATATGTGACGGTCTGTCAGCCCGCCCTAAAAGGCAGGTATTATTTGGAAACCTGGAATGTAATACTTACTTCCTGTGGTGTGCTCTGGAACTGAACCCGATATCTGAGTCTTATCGAATATTGGCGCGTTGTCGTTGATGTCAATGGGAAGTACTCTCACATAGGTCACACCTGTCCGTTTGTTGGTCGAATCGGGCTCATCTACTGCCAGGACATTGAATTCGTAGACTTCCTGGCCATTTGGCCGATCTCGGTCCAGAGGCCGGGTCAGACGAATCTTGCCAGTTTTGGTCTCGATGCTGAAGGTGCCATCAGTAGCAAACCTTCCATTCAAGCTGTATTCGATGTCATTTGGCCTCTCGGTATCTGGATCTGTAGCATGCACCTGTGGATGCGTGACACACATAATATTAATAATTTCTGCCTTTTACAGTCTGATCAATCAAAGCCATTCGTCATGTGTAATCAGTATCTATGAATACCAAAATAGACATAGTCATATACAATCCAGACACTGCCTTTTGAGGCGCGCGATGACGCGCCTAAATTCAAAATAAGGTACGCTAAATTCCGCGCACCTCGTTAAATACCTACGCAGTTTATTCATTATGTCCGCTGTTGTCAAAATCCACAAATAACCGCTGCCGAGAACCGCGAACTGAAACAGGAAGTTTAAATCGAAAGACAGGAAGTTGAAACCGAGAGCCATATTTATCAGTCAATTTGATTGGCTCACAGGAGAATGGCAACCTAGCAGTGACCAATGCAGATACTCGTCTCTTCCCGCATCCCTCTATGACGGTTTTGCCCATGCGGTTTTTTCCTCCCGAATTACAGCAAATTTTGAACTTTCTCAGGTCGCGACGACGTTCTATTAATCATGGAGAAGGAATCTAAAAGAACTGTTAACATCAGTACGATAATGAAGTGGAATACTGGTGGCTTAATTCGATTCCAGTCAACTGATGACGGTAAAGTGGCCCTAGTTTGGTGTGCGATGTGCGCCAAACACAGCGACAAACTTTATACAGACCCCCGTTTTCGTGGGCAAGCGGCGACCGTAATATTTTAAGGGAGTTGTACTGTTCAGTGTTGAGCCGGTGTAAAGTTGAAGTTAATAAAACTTTTCTTCAAGAAAAATGCTACTTGTTTAAATTTTCCTTACATTGATTAGCCAGAGCCCTAGCTGTCAATGATAAAACCATCAGAAACCTCAAGATATAAGGACATTATTATTGAATTTCTCTATACATGTATATTCATCTGTACTTGGATCCCTGAACCACAAGGTGGTGGATCTTGTATGAATAGAAACGGTATTTGATTAGCCTTCACTTGGCTCGCCTTAATAATTTTAGGAGAGCTATTTAAAGCTCCTGTATGGCTCCCCTTACCAAATTCAGGTACACCATTTCCAGCTCGCCTGCAATTTTCAAAAGTCAGTGTCTGCAATCAACTTCAATTCAGTCCACCTAATAATTTGGAATAACTTTTCGCTCCAAGGAAATTGATCATCCTAAATTTCTCTGTGGCAAACAGCAATACTGTAAATGCCTGGTTATCCGCATGGGATGCAAAATCACCAGCCCAATGTCCTGAGACAAGTGGAAATTATTCTGAATATGTGAAAAATACAAGCCCCTTCCCGACGGTAATCAGGAATTCCGATTCAGCATTCAATAATGACAGCCAGTTTTTAAACGTGGAGGAAGCTGGATTATCCGGAGAGAATCACTGCATACTGTATTATACACTTCAGTAACAATATATTTGACCAGAAAACTTACATTGCGATTGTTGTTGGTGTACCCACATCTGATTGACCAAGTTAGAACTCTACAGAAATTACAATTATGTTCTATGCTATCAGGTCTGATTAAAAAATAGGTGAAATTTTATTCTCACAGAAGTTTATTAACACTGAATAGGTATACATTCTCGTCAGCAATGCCACAAGTAAATATGTTCCTCTTGTGTTGGCAATGTAGTCTCTACTAACTGGACATGATGCAGTTGTTTCAATCACCTCCAGCTGTACAGTAATTTCATGTCAAAAAAGCCTTCTCCATATGAGTGTAGTCATGTTCGGGCTTGTCAGAAACACACAAACCCAACTGTTTTCATTAACAGCTAGCTAAAGAAAACAATTTGTTAAATTAACCACAGTTTCCTGGTCTATCGGCACTGCAGAACCATGAAACAGTGAAAGAAAATTCTCGCAAAAATAAGAAATCTACTTTAAACCATATAAGCAATCAACATATGAAAGCGGTCTCTTCAAACAAGAATGTTTAAAATATGTTAAGCAATAATCCATTGAGATCCCAGTTCGATGATTCTAGGAAATGAGTAAAGTGATAAATATTTGAGATCATGATCTGATAATTAATCCTAAAAAATTTGTTTACCAATAATTATTTGAGATCCTGATCCAATAATGAATTATAGAAAGTTTGTTAAGCGACAATTCTTTGAGATCATGATCAGATAAGGAATTCTAACCTGAGCGATGACAATTGGCACATTTCCATCTTCTTCTGTAATATTTGTCAATGTGTACGGATTTTGATCGAATACTGGATCATTGTCATTGGCATCCAAGACGTTGATTACCACAAACGCTTCGTCCTCAAAGATGCCATCAAACACTTGGACAGTTAAGTTGTAAACCTGGAGAAAAGAACAAGATATTGACAAGAGATTAGCCAAACGCAATGACACAGATGTGGGACAAATACTTTGTAAGGACTCAGTTGCACATTATTGAGAAAACAAAGAAGAGCCCTTCTGTTCACTGACCCATGACTCCAAAAGATCAGCTACTGGATTTTATAATTTCACTATGCCCAATCCACAAACCCAGTAGATTATATTGAACTGATGATAGCAGACATATTTTCATAAAATATTTGCCAAATTATATATTATTCTAAACATTATGACAACAAGTTACCACTATCCACCCAGGACCGTGCTCATGTCGTCTGCAGAATTCTAGATCAAGTCCACAAGAGTGGTCTAGGATTGTCTGCAGTTGGCATGAAAATGTTATGAGAGCTGCATCAGAGACGTCTGAGAAGGAATGAATTATGCTGCCATCAGCATATGGTCTGATCTGCGGACTGTTTGGCATACTGTACATGTATATTCCAGATCTAATAAAGATCCATTATGACATACTCGTCGGTTCGGGTCTTCAAAGTCGAGCAATTGAGCCACTCTGACGATTCCACTACGAAAATCCACTGAGAAATCATTTCCTCCACTTATGATAGAGAACACCATCTGGGAATCTGGAAAAAATAAAACAAAATAATGTTGTTATGAATACAGTACATGTTGAATTTGCCAGTCAGAGTTGCCTTTTAACATGTTTATTACATCAGTGTAGAACATAAATGAAAGGCCCAACAAGAAATTAACTTATCGAGTGCACAACTCGACAGTATATTACTGAACAAGGATCAAAAGTTGGGTCAAAAAATCAACCATAGAGGTCCATGTCCCCCGCTAGCAGCACCAGTTATGATGGATGTTTTTTGGTCGATGATATCTCATATCATTGATAAGATTATGATTTGAAAATGGAGATATCGCTGATGAGCTTAACATAATCTAATACAGCGGATGGCACCCATATTGGATTATGCACATCCATAAATCATAATACATGACTGATGTCCTCTCACTAAGGTCAAGGGACTCTCCAAGTTTGAAGTAGATCAGTTGAATGGTACTCCAGCTATTGTCCGGACAAGATCAAACTGCTTAAAATCCAGTATGGCTGATGGTGGCCATATTGGATTAAGCACGTCCTTGAAAAACAATCCTAATCCTCCTCTCAACAATGTCAAGGCACTCCCCAGGTATGAAGTAGATCGGTTGAATCATTCGAGTTACTGTCCGGACAAGATCCAACTGCTTATAATCCAATATGGCTGACGGCGGCCATATTATATTACGCACATTGCTGAAAAACAATCCCAACCGTCCTCTCACCAATGTCAAGGCACACCCCAAATTTGAAGTTGATCAATTAAATCGTTCACGAGTTATTGTCCGGACAAGAAAATCTAAGATCCAACTGCTTATAATCCAATATGGCCGCCATCAGCCATATTGGATTATAAGCAGTTGGATCTTGTCCGGACAATAACTCGAATGATTCAACCGATCTACTTCATACCTGGGGAGTGCCTTGACATTATGCACATTGCTGGAAAAAATCCCAACCGTCCTCTCACCGATGTCAAGGCACTCCCCAAGTTTGAAGTAGATCAGTTGAATCGTACTCCAGTTATTGTCCGGACAAGATCAAACTGCTTAAAATCCAATGAAATCCAGTATGGCTGATGGTGGCCATATTGGATCAAGCACGTCCTTGAAAAACAATCCTAATCCTCCTCTCAACAATGTCAAGGCACTCCCCACATATGAAGCAGATCGGTTGAATCGTTCTCGAGTTGTTGTCCGGACAAGATCCAACTGCTTATAATCCAATATGGCTGACAGCGGCCATATTAGATTACGCACATTGCTGAAAAACAATCCCAACCGTCCTCTCACCATGTCAAGGCACACCCCAAGTTTGAAGTTGATCGGTTAAATCGTTCACGAGTTATTGTCCGGACAAGAAAATCTAAGATCGTACTGCTTATAATCCAAAATGGCTGACGCCGGCCATATTGGATTACGCACATTGCTGAAAAACAATCCCAACCGTCCTCTCGCCAATGTCAAGGCACACCCCAAGTTTGAAGTTGATCGGTTGAATCGTTCACGAGTTATTGTCCGGACAAGAAAATCTTACGGAATTACAGAATTACGGAATTACGGAATCACGGAATTACGGAATCACGGACACCGGTGTTTCTAAGTCCCCCCCCTACTAAGTAGCGGGGGACAAAAAGATCCATGCAGTAGTTCCTGAGAAATCGTGGTAACAAAGTTTCATGGGGAAATCCAAGATGGCTGCCTGGTGGCCATATTGGATTTTCGAATCGGACCAGAAAAGGTTTCTTGCACAACTAGACCCCAAGGAGAACCTGTGTACCAAATTTGAAAAAGATCCATGCAGTAGTTCCTGAGAAATCGCGGTAACAAGAATTGTTTACGGACGGACTGACGACGGACGGACGGACTGACGACGGACGGACGGACGACAGACCACGGACGAAAAGTGATTTGAACAGCCCACCATCTGATGATGGTGGGCTAAAAACCTAACCGGACACCGACACCGACACCACACCGCCACTTTCCCCCTCTCTCTCCCAATACCTCGCCTACTTCGTATACGGCGAGCTAAAAATGGCTGAATATTGAAAATGTTTGAGGAGATAACTGATACAGTGGAGGAATACTGGACACGTCTATCATTAACCCTTTCACCGATTATTTCCCCTGACAAAAGTGACCTGCTGACGATCAATTCCCTGAGAACTGTTAAAATTTGTATATGTTGTCTTTGGAATGTTAGAAAACGTGTTTGCGTCTGAGATTTGTAGAAAAACATAGGGACCCCGTCTCCACAATGAACACTCCGGTGTTATTTGCTCCAGTTTTATAGCAAAATAAATAAAATAGCATACAAAATTAGGTTTTACTTCAAGAGAATGCGCTTTCCCCGGCTTTCTCGACCTTCTCGTCTTTTTTCGATCGCATTTGACAGTGTTTATCTCAAGTTGTACTCGGCCATTTGCAATGTTTGACCTCTCATTCGAAAGCGTGGGCTTTCCCCTTTCTGTACATGACATGACCTGGGACGGATGGCAAAAATAAAACGGAGGATACGATTGGATTGAAAATGATGTAATTCCATTTTTCCAGCCACTGTCTACGCGCTTCTTATTTGTTGGCGGATGGAGGTCATGTGGGCGAAATTACGCATACCGATTGGCTCGTCGTCCGAAGGCGGCAACCATCTTGGGCGAAATAGAAAGTTGGTTGTCAAACTTTGTGGATCAAGACTCGTAAAAATATGGAAATAAACTTTGCCGGTTGTCGTTGGCAGTTTTAATCGCCTGGGGAATATTCACCACGCTTTACCAGTCGTGTAACATCAAAAATACAGGAGTTAGGATGAGGTTTTCGATGATTTTTTCATTTCTGCGGCTTGCTGCCGAGAGGCCCGCCACACGGTATGTGGAAAAAAACGCATTTTTCGCTCCGATTTTTTTCGTTCAACATCTAATTTTGCTTTATTTCTTTTGCGGAACAAACAAACAATTTCGAGAATCAAATTGATCAAGGTTTTGACTTTCCTGAAGTATACAGTGTTTGATAGGTTTCCGTTAAAACGAATGCAAAAAAATAAAAGTGCTGTACCCATCGTGATGGCCAACAGGTTTAAAGCTAACCCGATCAACCGGGGATGGTCGTACGGGTGGCACTCTCGTTATCCCCGTACACCGGGTTTAATCGGTGAAAGGGTTAAACCAAAAATGATCTACAAATCAACAAACCTACGCCGTGTTGGTTACATCAGGCAATGTCAGATGAAGGTAGATTTCTGATTGGCAGAGGCGCAACAGCTTGTGAGCGATCGACCTATCACAGCAGAGGTCTTTCAGCGTTCGATGGGTGTTAAAAAAGTTAAACCTGAAAAATAAGGACTCGGCCACGGAAATGGACTGCGTCAATGGATCTCGGTCATTTTTGTTTTTTTTTGCCCAAGTCGCAAAAAGACGGAGGATTGGCACATTTTTGCTAGGTAGGGTCAGGTAACACTAAACACACATATTATTTTGTTTGGCCTAAGATGATATGATTGGCACACCAAAATCTTTTTGTATTGTTTTTCAAGTATCACCCGTTTCATAATACAACATTGAGACAATAAAATTCCATAGCTTTTCCCTAGCTTTTCATGGCCTAAAATACCAATTTTCAATACCCAAGAGGAGCAATAAAACCTAGAATTAGGAGTCATGCATAAGGTATGAAAGCCCAAAATCTGGGATTTTTTTACCCCCCCCCCCCCCAAATCACTAATTTTAACATTGCATAAACATGGAAAAAATCCAATAATTTAGCAACCCAACCACCCTCCTCGCATCAAGACCTATAATATGATGAAATTTGTTGGATATAATTAAATAAAGTTGGAAGAAAAATAAAAAGAACAAAAGCTAAAAAAAATAGAACATATTTATTTCTTACAGAAAGCTGTCAAATCATGAAAGAAACAAATAATTAAATTCAATGGCAATGGAAGCTGAAAATAGTCATCCTGTATTTATATTCTTTTTAAAATAATACACATTGGTTTATAATAGCTGGAGAAACTCAGAAAAAAATACAAGGGGAGGCAACTATCCAAAAGACATTTCTTACATCACTGCATATAGTTTTAATCATTTTCTCGTGTTTTTACACGCAGTTATCACTCGATAGATGTCATAGAAATCCGGTAGTTTAGTTCTAACTGGCCGTAAGATCATATGGAGAAATCATTCATGTTCAATCACTCCCCAAATTTTACCCATGAGACTCTTCTCAAATAAGCGAGTCTCGCCGGATGTGAATGCCTGAGAGGGCAGCAGAAAACTTACCCCTGTCAGCATCTGTGGCACTCAGGGTCAACACGGGGGTTCCCCTATCCACGTCCTCCATTATGGTACCATTCCAATGTTTCTTTGTAAACTTCGGTGCATTGTCATTCTCATCTATGATGACCACCTCCACAGTTGCTGTCGCTGTTTGAACAAATCATAAATAGGATATCTCAGCTTCTGACACATGAAATGACTGTTCCACAGACTGCAATCATGTATGGAATATCACAAGGAATTTGGAACCCGGCCAAGACAATTTTATGAATAAAAGCAATGTAAATTTTGTTGGAGATACTTGCAGCATCTTCAAAGCGTAAAGCAGATTAGCTTTACAAAAGTTAAAGTTTCTCCATCAAAATATCAACCCCAGAGAATTTGAAGTAGTAATCCATAAAGCCTTGGGCCTACACAAAAGAATGCTGGGTTTCCTGATATGGCCCAAAATAAATCTGGGGAGACGGGGGTTGTGTCGTCTTTATTTTATTATTATTTCACAGCCACAAAGAATATCAAATTATTGCAAACCTCAAATATAACTTGTAGGTCATCAATGAAGGCCCTAAATGTGACAACTTTTTTTTCTTATACCCCCTATTTTAGTATTTATATGATCCTCCAGCATGTGTAGCATACAAAATTTTGAAATTCATCTTAGATTAGAACATAACCATGCAAAGCACTGAGAACCCCTCGGCCTTGGTGGTATTAAAATAGGGCCATTGTTGAAGAACAATCAGTTGATGACAACAAGCAAAATGTTTGGCTGTTTAACCTAGTCAGGGTGTGAAATATGAAAAGAAATTGAGTTGCCGAGAGGGCAACCTACAATGAATTTCAGGTTGCTCGACTGTACTTTCAAGTTGCCTGAAAATATACTGTGATTTTTTCCAACAAATTCTTTGAT
Organism: Hanleya hanleyi; assembly: GCA_036873755.1. NCBI lineage: Eukaryota > Metazoa > Mollusca > Polyplacophora > Lepidopleurida > Hanleyidae > Hanleya > Hanleya hanleyi. Next base: position 11,567 of record JAVTVY010020567.1, read on the forward strand.
GGATAAAGACAGATCATAAAATGACAGTATTCAGAAATTGTAATAATATCAATAAAAGTTAAGGTGAGTGAGTAGTAGGGTTTCAACTTTGTTTCAGTCATATCATGATGGTACCTATAAAAAATTGAATAAGTATTGTCTGTTTTCATTTATGTCTTTAGAATTTATGCAAGATGAGGAACAGTGACAGCAGTTTATTAACCAAGTTGGTCAACACAGGTAGTCTATTGACAGTGCAGAGCCAGTGCATAATTACGCAGAATTACGTCAAATTTCAGTCAATTTCAACTGTCTCCCTAACTGAGCAATAACGTTCTCACGGGATTCTGTTCATATTCAGCACTTTTTCCCCGCCTTGCGCTGTTTTGGCTTTTTCAAAGCCGTGTCTGTGATCACAACTGGTTCACTGTCAAATTTATTTAGCAAATCCAAAATTAAATAGACTCGTATTGATTGCAATTACGATGAATAGCGTCAAAAACACAAGCGAAGTCAGCATGCTGATTTCATCAACAAGGAGGCTGTCTCCATAGCAACAGCAGTGAGCTCCCGTTCTCATGACACGAGACCGAATGCGAGATTGGAAATGGCAGCACCCAGGCTGCATGAAAGTGCGTGAAATAAAACGGATGATAGTTCGATTCTGGTCTTGTTTTTTTCAAGGTACTTATGAACATGATCGACCATTCGCATATTTAACATTTTGTAGTCCACGTAATCGTCAGTTTGAGAGCAAATCCTATCGGAAATAATACTGATTCATATTTTGATGAGGTTGCCTGTTTGACTACCACCCGCTCATTTCTTGTTGCCCAAGACAAATTCTTGTTGCCCCGGGCAATCGGGCAAACGGCTATTTCGCACGCTGCTAGTAGTGATTCAGATAAAATAACTGTTTAACCTGGTACTGATTCAGATAATATAAGTCAATGCGACTAATATTCTATAAGGTTTCTGTACCATGATCACAATAGCATACATTGATGTCGTCAATAAAGGGCCATAACTCTGTGGAAAATCACAGTAAGAGAGTAAAAACACTCGACTATGCACATCTGCAAGACACTAAGCATCTTCCAAGTAGGTTCTGAAGTTCTCCATGGAATAGTAAACAAAATTTGGACTGGACAAGCATATATTGATTTTGACGAGATCAAGGGCCATAACTGTGGGAGAGATCATCGAGGAATGGAAAAACACCTGCCAGAGATATCGACAAGGAAGTAAGTTTCTTCCATGCATGTGAGTTACAAAACAGTCAATCAAATATTAGCAGAGATATTGCGCGGATAAGATTGGCCATACAAATGGATGGATGAATAAAGTGATTCTTATTTTCCCCGCTCTCTCACTGATTGAGCCAGGGATATTCCAAGAAGGGGGGTCTTACCACTTGCAACTGAAATATTTCTATTGTAAACCTTAAAAGTGAGTCAATCATGACCGCTGAAACATGGGGCAAGAATATATTTTGTCATGTGCTCCCCACATCTGGGTTCCTATGTACCATAAACATGTGATTTATATTATCTCAATGTACATGGTGTACTGTTATTGTTGGGTTAAGTTTTCAGACTGGTGAGGAGAGTCTGATGCGTTTAAGTAAATTCTGCTTGTATTTTGCTTTGGCATGGTTCCCAAGAAATTTCAGTTCACTTTTCGAGTCTGAGAAGTTTTTTATTCTTTACAAGCAGCATTTGATTCCATACTTTTATTCCCGCAGAAAAAGCATTCCCAAATAAAAGGCCTATCCTTCAAGTCCTCTGTTGGATTGAAATTAATTCCAATGTATTCCCGAGATAATGAACACACAATAACATTTTGGTACTTCAGTTTTCTTTCAGTAGCCCACAGGAAATCGTTACTCCAACTATCCACATGGCAGTGTGATTAACGTCACAGGCCTGGACCTACAAAGTAGGGTAGGCATTAGGACTCCGACGCGCACTGAACTCTTGAAAATCCCCCTGCCCCAAGTTGAAACCCTGCCCATATTAAGATGGGCACAGCCCAAGTCAGAATCACCAGTGATTTTCATCAAAAAACACCAGAGATTTTCATCGAAAGTAGGTCAGCTCAGAACTTGCTGGCGACAGTCCCCTAATGCAACTTCATGCCAAAGATCAAGGTTTTAATGTCAACGGTTTTCCTTATTGTTCTGACAAATGTATTCGGATGGACTCACTGACTACCAGACAATTTGCAGATGGTAGCCTACTTCGTAGGAACAAAACATCTCTTTCATTTCAGATCATTACAGGCCTACATTCTCATGAAATTATTATCTAAAGTGGATGAGATTATTATTATTGTTATTGTGGACATGGTGGATGATATTCAAAGGTTTTGGCTTCAGAATTGCAGTCCTAGACTCGCAAAAATGCTTCATACCCTATTTCTTCTATTATTCAGACAGCAAAAGTTAACTTCAGGACAGAGAAATTCTGCTAACATTCTACAAATTTCACTAGCTGTCTTTTCTGTTTTTGGAATAGATAACATATCCATACCTAGGTATTAAGCCTCAGTTGACAGAAAGATGTTTTTTCTGCTTCTAAGTCTAAAATTCTGTTCAAAACTAGAGCATAGTCTGAGGGATGCACACATTTGATCAAAATGATGAGTAAGGCTGCTTACAAGATACCCCCCGTAAGGGTATAGATACATGGGGGTGGTTAATGTTTCACGAGTAAGCTGAATGGGATTGTGGCAATGGAAATCATCAGTAAGCATGCTTGCAAGATACGCCCCGGATGCACATTTGATAGAAATTGACGAGTATTTGTAGAGGAATATAAGTATACATGTTATGGGTGGCGGCACGGTATGTAACTAGTTGACAATGAGACCTCGCTCGGTTGGAGTGCGGTTAACGGATTGTCTATGCATGTGTCGTGACGATACTCGGATGAGTTTAATGGATTCTTCAGAAAATTGATGTTAATAATGATTGTTGAGAATGGGGTAGAACCGTGTAGACTTGAAATGGGCTGTTGCAACAGATAGGCGAATTACTGTCATCTAGATAACCACATTGAAGAGGAAAAGGAAGTAAATGGGAAGTGAAATACTAAACTTACTACCTGTAGACGCATATGCAACATCCTGAGCTAGGTCTCATGGTATGGCAGCTACATACAAAATTTGAGAAGAATCTAATCAGCCGTTGTCAAGTTATGCTCCAGAAATGGAATGTTACGGACCAACTGAGAAAATTCTGCCCATAGGTGGCACCACCTGTAGACGCACATGCGCCAAACGTAATCCCAAGCGAGGTCTCATGGTAAGGTAGCTACATACCAAATCTGAGAGGAATCCAATTAGCTGTTGTCAAGTTATGCTCCGGAAACGAAATGTTACGGACCGACAAGAAAAAGTTTTGACCCTAGGTGGCGCCACCTGTAGATGCACATGCGCCAAACGCAATCCCAAGCGAGGTCTCATGGTAAGGTAGCTACATACCAAATTTGAGAGGAATCCAAGTAGCGGTTGTCAAGTTATGCTCCGGAAACGAAATGTTACAAACTGACATGAGAAACTTTTGACCCTAGGTGGCGCCACCTGTAGACGCACATACGCCAAACGCAATCCCAAGCGAGGTCTCATGGTATGGCAGCTGCATACCAAATTTGAAAGGAATCCAAGTAGCGGTTGTCAAGTTATGCTCCGGAAACGAAATGTTACGGACTGACATGAGAAACTTTTGACCATAGGTGGCGCCACCTGTAGACGCACATGCGCCAAACGCAATCCTAAGCAAGGTCTCATGGTATGGTAGCTGCATACCAAATTTGAGAGGAATCCAACTGGCGGTTGTCAAGTTATGCTCCGGAAAAGAAATGTTACGGACGGACGTACGGACGGACGGACGGACAAGCTGAAACCAGTATATGCCCCCTACACTACGTGTCGGGGGGTATAAAAATTAGAAGAAATAGGGTAACAGTCAAATTTGTGTAAATGATAAATAGATTTTAAAATAATCAGGTGCATTCTCTGATATCCAGAATGGACTGGCACAAACTGATTTGGAGAAGTCCACCTATCTTTCTATTGACTGTACATCATGTCTGGCAACATGTACGAAGCGATCAGGTTGACAACGAAACCAGAAAAAAACACAAGATTCATATGTTTTTAAAAGTGATCAGAGAATACAACCATACTCAAACTTTCCATGTGTATTTTAAGCTGAAGAAAAGTTTCTTCACTGATTTTTACTTGCCCTGGCCAAGTGAGCAAGTGCAAAGTTCCAGCACTGTACAGGATAAGAAGCAATATCAGTATTTTGAAATAATCGCACAGAATTGTTTCGAGATTCTTGACAACGTGGCAATTGTAATATTAATGTTTGCTATCAACAGAGAATGTTAGTCATTCTCTGTTTCTCAATCAATGGCCAAGTGGTCCTTTCTCTCTGTGATGGAATCACCAGATATCTCAGAAACCCAACAAGGTTTTATTTCAACCCTGTATGCGATATTTAGCTCACCTGAGTTTGGAGATCCATTTGTACCAGGTCGAGCAGATGGAACAGTGTCATCTACCTTCACATTGAAATTTATCACACCTGGAGATGGGAAGGACTCCAGATCAAAGATAGTTTTGGACCTAATCACACCTGTCACTGAGTCAATGGTGAAGTTGTTAGCCACAGATCCATCATCATCCCCATAAAAGCTGAACCGTAACTGTGAAATGCAAGAACAACATGAAATACAGGTCAACCAAATTCATCTATGATATGGGTGAGTGAGTGTGTGTATATAATTTAACGTCGCTTTCAACTATATTCAGTCATATCATGAGGTTGGGTCCTATTCCTTTTCACACCCAGGAACCACACCCGGGAACAGCACGGGTGCCTCAGTTAGTCGCCTCTTACGACAAGCTGTCTGAGGAGCTGAGGCCTATTCTTATCATGATAGGGTAATCAGATTAGCATACATTGTGTTAATATCCAATTCGTTTTAGATAACACTTTTACAATGTAACCCAGAAACCTGGCTGTGATAGGTGCGGAAAGAAAAATAATAATAAGCTTTATTTTCAGAGGGTGGACAAAAGTGTACACTCAGTCAGCTAGGTGCAAAACTTCCCTGAGGCCCTCCACAGACACACATCCTTTCATACACACACAAAGTGATTATACATGATATCTGATTTAAAATATTTAAGTGAGTGAGTGAATAGAATTTAAGGTCGCTTTCAACAATATTTCAGCTATATCACGACGAACCAACTAAGCACCACCAAGCCCAGATGTGTTCCTGCTACTTCAAAGAAGAAATCTTTGAAGCAGCATGGAACCAGACACCCTCCATCCACCCTATAAAACACTGAGGACAGCGCACAAGACACAGACAGGACGCTTACATGGTGCACAGGGATTCATAGAAGTCCAAATTTTACGAACCGAAATCCGGAAAATTGAGTTTTTTTACAGTCAAATTGAGTTAAAATAAAATTTATCGGCATTTTTTCACCTAAAATTGAGTATATAAATTTTTTACAAACCAGGGTCATTTTTCCCCTCCCGAAGTTGAGTATATATTTTTTTCACAAACCAGGGTAAATGTTATCTTCTTTGGACCTTGTCTACTGTTTACCAATTCATGTATTTTTAACCTTTTGTGTAATTAAAATCATTTTGTGTTGTTGATTGCGTTTACTCATTTCCATCATTATGTTGTCAGAAAGAAACGATGAAAAACAAAATCATACTGGTTTATAAAATAGTTACACGATGATTGTATTGGATTCCACAAATAATAGGAGTCTTGATGATGATATTGTTTTCATAGAATATTGTTAGCAAAAAAACGAAACACTTCAAAAACGCTTGCAAGCGATCGTCTATGTCGCGGCAGGAAGAGTTCACTCCCTTGTCATGTGCTCAAAAAGCACGCTGTTCGGTCGTGTCAACTTTCGCTTGAGCAAATCAAAGTGAAAATGATTCAGTTTTACTATTTTCTCGAGACAGACCACACAGAATACACGAAGAAATACTTACGATTGGCATTCTATGAAAACAACGTGTGTTTATTCAGTTTCGTTTGTATCTCCCTGCGTTGGAACTTGGAAGGAATGAAAATGAAACCAAACAAAAATGGCGACTCGTCGATTCTTCGAGTGAAATATGGTTATTAAGTATTCGGAATTCTTTCACGGAAATATACGCCGATGTAACTATAATTACCTCGGATAAACCAGGATAAACCAGCCTCGAATGAATATATCCCGTTAACAGACGAAGTCGCCCGAGGTAAATTCAGAGCAGTTGACGGAGTTCACATTTGACGTTGTTGTTGTTGCTGCCGACAGATTCACATGTGCTTCCGCGACCGTGAGATGATTTCCCGACAACCGGGTATTGAAATTTCGAATTTACGAAGCTTGAAAATTCAGTTTCCGAAGCTTGAAAATTCAGTTTCCAACACACAAATTGAGTATAAATATTTTTTTGAAAACTATTGATTTTTTAGTAAAAAAATTTGAGTTTTGAACTGAAAAATTGAGTTTTAAAACTCAATCTACGAACCGAAATTCGGTACGTAGAACTGACGTGTATGAATCCCTGGTGCAATAAAGAGAAGTGATATTACAGTGCTAGACATCACATTATCAAGTTCCTGTTGCTTCTCATTAAAATGCATTGAAGCAACAGGAACCTGAACCCTCCCAACCACCCGCTTAAAATATTTAAACAAACAACAAAACATTACTATATACATGTACACATACAGGAATAAGAGTACATACAAAATAATGTCGGATCAGATTATTATTAGTATTAGTATTTAGATTTGAAACTCTGTACTGTGGAGGCACTTTGTATATCAGCTGGTAATGACTTCCAAAGAGATGGTCCAGAATATGAAAGACTCTTTTTGAGAAGTTCTGTATGTGAGAATGGGATTATCAGCTTATCTTTACTTGATGATCTTAGAGTACTTTCCTGTCGAACAGTTAAAAAGCTGTCTCATGTAATTTGCGTACAGGCCAAACATGCCCCACCACAGCCCTCCTTTAATTTCTATGGTTCATTCTGTTTTGTTGTGTAGATATAGTAGCTGATTTTCTTTGGTGTGGCCCTGGGACAGCAGTAATTTATTTATCCTATGACAATGACCTCATTCTGCACTTACTGTTTATTCTATTGATAGAACTTTGGAGAATGTTCCAGGAAGTTATGGAATGCTCCATGAAATTCTTTGTTGGTCTAAGTACTACATCATTTCTGGAATGTTCTATATATAAGCGGGGTTGGAAGCAAAACAGAGAGAATTCAGCTTGTGACCAGACTGTGTCATATCTGACATTTGATTGGAACTGTATAAACAAGAGATATTCTGTGCTATTGAGAGAGGTTGTCTTATAGCCATCTCATTGTCAGAGCGAGATCTTGAAACTTGTTGAGGACTTTTGGTCTTTGCTGATAACTGTTTTCATGCAAAAGCGTGCAAGTGGAATTACTAGTAATTGAAGCACAGTCTAAGTTCCAGTTAAAAATCCCTCCCAGAGACTTGTGTAATAATAATTTCACTGTGAAGTCGACATTGTTGAAATTCCTATAATATTGCTGTTCCTCAGTTCGAGCTATAGAAATTGGATTTGAATGTTGATCATAACTGGAATTGGTTTCATAAAGCCTTAATGGAACTGGATTACAGGACTGCTTTAGGGAGTGTGAAACTTGTGGTTTTCACGAGGAGTGGACAACAGGACAGGAAACGGAATAGATGAACTGGGAGTAGTTGAACCCAGGAAAGAAAGCGGACTGAATTGGACTATTAACAGACTGTTTATGAACATTTACAATCATTTAAGCTGTGTGCAACAGTCTTTTACAGTACTGTTATTCTTGTAAGCTTAAGGTTTGTACACGTTTGTAACTTCTTATTTTCTGGTTGGTTAATTATGTTATATCTTTTATTGAACCATCTGGTCTTTATTGTAATTTTGTTCGCCCACTGTTCGACCTGCAGATTTAGTAAACTTCTTCCGGCTCCTTTTGAAAGCAATCTCCAGCTGACTTTACATGAAGAAATTCTGATATTTTGTTACCACATTTCAGGGAAGTCCAGTCAGAAAATTCAGGCAAAGCAAAAATTGCACATAAACAAGGGAAACTTTGAGTGAGCGAGCGAGTGAATATGGTTTAAGGGGACATGCTACTTGACTATATATATCATATGCTGGATCTCCGGTTCTGTTAGACCTAGGACCATGAAATTTGGTACAGGTGCAGGGATGGATAAAATAGGATTGTATGCAAATTTTCAGGGTGGTCACGTGATTAGAACCACACCAGCAGCGCCACCTGGCCATTTTCAATAAACGTCAGGAGGAAAAATCGTTTGACCTGCGTTTTGATTTTTATTGCACAAAACATTTATATTTTACATTACTGGGCGTGTATGTACATTATTAGAACATTTTTATATGGTATTATGGTGATAATCGTTGATTTACACAAACACAAAGTTGATAATACTTTTCACTGGAAAAAATTGCCACAAAAGGTTCCCAGGTAACAGCCACATAACATAATTTCCCACTGAAAACCATTTAATAATGTGTGTCCATATCGTAGGAATATTCCCTGAATTTTCTTGAAGATCCATAAATAAATAGCGGCAAACGATTTTTCCTTAGGAACGATTTCGGCCGGAAAACTGATTTTAGAGAAAATGGGCCATAAACATTTGCTAGCCAAATGGCTGGGTGTACGCCATCAAAGTGGCGCTCTGAAGCGTAAAAACTGTAGTTTTATTCGGTTTCTACAGCCACGAGTCGTTTCTACTATTTCCTTGACAACTTGCCGCGTTCCAATGATACAAAAATTGTGCATAGGCATGATTTATTGTTTCTTTCACGCTTCAAACAGTTCAAGCCATCGAACATCCACCATTTCGCTCTGAGCCGTTGCTAAGGAAATGACCGAGCGCGCATGCCCAGACACTCCAATTGACGTCACTCGGCAAGCTCCGCTGTCCCCCGAAGTGATATGGTAATGAGCTTTCGCCATTAAAGGAGGAGAGCCCGAGCCGTATGATAATGAGCTTCTGCCATATATGGATGTTTCCGTAAGAGTTCTACGGTATTTTCTCTCGGGAATACACCGAATTGAGGCGGAGAATGCCGATCTAACCCAAATTCAAGTTGCAGCTTGGAACTTCCGCTTTCCAACGATGTACAGCAACAACAACAGCACCAACGATAAAAGGCTGTTGTCGACGACCAAAACTTGCCGTTTTCATCGGTTTTTGGCGAATAATGGCAGAGAAAGTTTAACAGCATGAATAATTAAGTATTAATTAAACTTTTTTCAATGATCTTGTCAGTCAATAAATTTATTTATGTGAAATTTGGGCACATTATGGACGTTAAAAATACAAAATCTCATTTTCCATTTTTTTTTTTTGATCAGCCCCCGTTATGTCAATCCGCGTCTCCGCTTAACGTTGCTTTCAACACTATTTCAGTCATATTACGATGTTTGGGTCCTACTTCTATTCACACCTGCAACCACACAGGTGGGTTTCTATTTCTTTGTACACCTGGGTTATACCAGGCAAGGTGAAAGTTTTGTACCACCTGAAAACTCAAGAGTTACTGAAGAGAAAGACAGATCACAAACATTTCAGGAAAAGTAAACCTCTTTGCAGTGGATCTGTCAGAAATATACACAACAGCACAAGGAGATCGCTACAAACCTGTCTGAATGCAGGTGATCTATCAGAATCTAAGGCCTGTAACGTAGTCACAATCTGTCCAGGAGCTTTGTTCTCCGTCACGCTTCCATTCAAGGCCAGGGTAATAGGGTTAAATCCAATGAACTTGGGCACCTCATCATTTTGATCAATCACCTGGACAGACACACTGATGTCACTGATGGCACCATTTGCCTGTAGAGAATATGGATGTACAAGAAGGTTAATCTAAATTCACTGGTACCTTGATACATAACTGATTCATAAAGTTCACTCAAGGACATGTTGTTCTCATATGTTTCTCACCCAACCTCTGCGCATGCAGCGGTCTTCAAATACAGCTGCTCACTTGAATACCAGGCTGGTCTTGGCTGTCATCAGACATTTTCACATATTATGCCTACATGTATTCTCAGTTCTCAGTGCATGAGAGTGCATTCACATAGTATGTATACAGAGGGTAAATAAAGCAGCAAAGAGAGCTCACATACTGATCCAAAAAGCTAATTACTCATTTGAAAACGGTGGAAAGAGTAAATAATGATGCCAATTACTTTTCTGTGCGACTGCTTTGGAAGTCTGTTTTAAATCAACTGCTCAAAAAAAAGCAAAACGATACATAGAGATATCACGCAATAACATTTCCGAACATCACAGCAATTGCCATTGGGCTCTCTTTTGAAAGCTGTGTGGAGTTCTAAAGTGCGCTCTTTTCATCATCACATCAGGCACTTTTTTTCGGGTGCCTTTTCTATTTTATTTTTGAGCTGTTCGCTAAAATCGAACTTCCGAAGCAGTCACATAGAAAAGTAATTGTCATAACTTTGCCCACAAATTTAACATCTCTGCCATCCAGTGTTATTTAATGTACACGTGTATAATTCAAATCCATTAGAGCGGGTGATTACAATTTGAATGTTAATGGGGTGATCAAATGATTAGAAGATTTACCATAAATGGACTTTTTTCATACAGGGAGGCAAAGGGGTTAAACCATTCTAATTTTATTTACACAATACGTCATCGATCCTCAAGAAATGAATGAGAACTTACCGAGGCTCTAATTTTTAGCTCGTACGTCTCCTTCTTTTCAAAGTCAAGTGCAGCGTTTAAGACTATATCCATTTCATCTACATATTGTGTACCTGGTGGACGATATATTGTGAAGGGTCCATTATAATCAGAAGGCTGCTGTTCTATGATGAACTTGAATTTCACAGCATCACCACTACTTGTGGTCGCTTTCAGCCTGGCTATTGCATTGCTAGTCAAAGAGATTGGGTGAGTCTCGTTGACCTGTATGGGTATATTATCGGCCACCGAGCCTTGCCAAACTGGTGGTGGGATGATATTTATCGTGACTGTAATCACCACCCTAGCTGTGGAGTTGAGGCGGATCGGACTTCCATGGTCTTGTGCCATGACCGTTACTGTCATTTGGTTGCTCTACAGAAGAAATAAGAGAATGTTATTGTACTGACAAACAAATACGTATTGTGAGAAATATGGAAAACTCGAAAGGAAATCCATAGATACCATGAATTCCAACCAAAGCACATACTATTTTATTATCTCATGGATACATGGTATCTGGGTCAGATTCACAGCAATCAGTGGGGTACATTGTACATATACAGATAAGAATGTCATTGGATATAAAACACTTAGTATGGAACACTTGATTGGTCAATCTAAATTTCAAAAGGAATGAATATTTTCATTGGTTTGTGGAGATAACTGGAAGAATATTCAGCCAATCACAGGCTAGAGAAGAACATTCAGCCAATCACAAAGTTTCTGTACAAAACATGTACATGTAGAGCGAGGGAATGGAGACATCTGTACTGTCTGAAGGCAGGCCTCGAAATTTGGCGCGAACGAAACGATCATTCGCGTGTCGAATGGCCAGAACGAAAAATCGGTTACGTCAATGCGCTTTGGTACATATGTTCTAGTAACAAAAGTCCCAACCTCTTCTCTGTCTGTCCACTGTGCAAACTTTAACCACATGGCGTGTGTCTTTCAGCAGGTTTCAAAAGCGAAACTAAGTCGCGAACTCGGCCCTGTCTGCATCTAATTTCTGTCCACAGTGCAGACTACCACGTGGCAGGCATGTGTCTGTCAGCTTGCACAGACTGTTTTGCCTATCCTCAGTTCAGGGCCGGTGCACTATTATGTAATAAACCAATAGCGGCCAGGAAACAGCTTTACCATACTTGAAGGAGTTGGAATGTAAGGGTTACCCGCAAGCTTCCTGGCTTCAAGGTTGTTGCTCCATGGGGAGCTCTGCACGGAGCTAGCAGCAGAGGTGGCATGCGGAGCTCCTCGCGGAGGAATTACCTCGGAGCGCGGAGCTTGCGGTTAACTGTTGCTCATTGTCACTCCCGCCGTCTCTAAATTTCCAGGTGGCGTGTTCAACTTCTCAGACTTTTTCAATCGTGATTTTAATGGAATCGAAAGGAGATGGCGAATGAATTATACAGCCTGAGTCACAATAGCCAATCCTGAATGAATGGAAGCGATTTACGTGTCCCATTCCCGTAAGTTAACCCATTTGTCTGTTCAGTCGCTGACCACGTGCTGTGGACAGTCATATGTCACTCTGACTGCAATCTCGTTGAGTTGTACAGTACTGTTTGACGGCACACTATTATAATTACGTAACCGTTTTGCGAAACCAATTGGTTACGTAAAAATTAACATCGTAACCGAACGATAGGTTACGTAAGCCAAAATTACAGTAACCGATTTTTTGGTTACGTCAATGAACCAATTTTCGAGGCCTGTGAAGGTGAAGCCCATCTTGAGTGTTTCCGTACTTGTAAATGGCACATATGGAACGGGGACAACATAAAGTTGACAACAAATTTTAAACAATTTCCCAAATTTATCTTTATGTACCAGTACACGAAGATAAATTTGGGAAATCGCTTAAAATTCACTGTCAATTGTATCGTTTAAACTAATCGCCTATGTCAATACTTGTATGGTAACCCTTCTTTTTCTGAATTTTGCAGGAGCTTCTTCCATATCGTGTATGATTTAGATTGACTAAAACTGACAGGCTAATTGTAAGGTGTTCACTTTCTTGTTGGGCTCCATGCTTCCACTCTCAATATTTAACATTTAGGCCATTGTCACTTGATTGGTTATTTAGCATGACCTTGTTTTTCAAAATATACACGCTAGATGATAATTATTTATTATTAAATTGCAAACCAATTGTATACAAATTTTGAAGAAAATGAGTAAGTTTTAATCATGAAAATGTAAATCCCTCATCTATTTCAATTATTTGCTCTCAAAATATAGATGAGGGCTGGTCATGCTAAACAACCAATCGAGTGATAATGGCCTTACACTAGTCCGGGAACTAATTGCACTACAAATGCAATATCATTATCTTCCGGCATATGCTTCTCAGCATTTTTCAGAATACTCTCAACAACACTCGCTTCAAAAATCAGGTATGTTAGGCAGGATGATAAACAGCAATCGAGACCCTTCGCTTTGGTGAACCCGAGAGGCCCTAAGATGCACCTGCCCCCTTTAGACTACGCCCTGTTGCTTTCAAAATCGTTTCCTGTTAATATTAATCCCATGAATAAAGGTTGTTTATTTCCTAATTCCAATCCTCGACATCACTGACTCGCCATATTGACTTGAACCAATCTGTTTGGCTGTAGTCTCGATAAGGCAGTACTCGTAGCCAGTCAACAGTTTTGTTATAAAATCTCGAGATTGGCAGCCTTGTGGAAAAAAAGCTGACTTTTGTTGACTCTGATCAATAGTTTACATTTGGCTTTTAGACCAAATACCCATAGACACTTAGCTCGTTCTAAGTTTCAATACTTGTTACGTAAACTGACTGTTGTTTGTCATGTCGATCCTGTTTATTCATCGAGATCTTAAACAGCTTACAAATTCCATTTGCCGAGTGAAAAGTGGGCAATTGGCGCCACATGAACATGCGGACACACTGACCAGACTCCATGAGCCTAATTTTATGGAACTGATAATGCCGCCATGTGTCAGAAATTTCAAAATGAAATGAAGCCTTATTGAGAAATGAAGATATCACGTTGGCCATTTCATCCGAATACGAATTGGACAGAAGTCTGTGTTTAATAGCAACAACAACGTATTTCCAGTAAAAAATCTTGAACTAAATTGAACATAGTTAGCTCAAAATTCATATGTTTATGGCTTGACTGGTGCATTGACTTACACAATTAATTAATAATTGAAGATAAAGACATCTAAATCTAATTTGTGAACTAACTCTTTTGTACCAGGTACACATATGTCACTTAAATAGTCAGCTCTCTAATTTCCAAATTTCTTTTCAGTAGCATTTTGGGACTAGATATTTTAAAATTTTTTTAGTTCTAATAAGAAGTTATTGCTTGGTAATTATATGCATTATGATGAAATTCATCCCATATTTACTTTGTATCTATGGGATATGGCAAACTGATCTGATCAATAAATATTATTCTCAACTTGATATCTTGGAAATTATTCCGAACAGGTGATCATGAGAGCTGAATAGTCCAATCATGTCTCTTGTTATATTTCTTTATAATTGTATTTTCATTGTTTGAATTTGTTTGTGCTTAAGGACTGTAATGCTCTTGTTCCTGTCGTTAATGATAAGTGCCTTATATATTATATAATCCAGAGATTGAAGTGAAGTGGATCTTTGTAAAAAATCTGGAAAAATACTATCCTAGCACTTTAGGCCGGGGTCCAGGGGCCGCCTAGGCCACTGGAAGCTCTTGGGTCCTAGATGGCTGGAGAAGCATTCTAAGCGATTTCTGGGAAATAAAACTGCAGATTGTCATCTAAATTCAAGGCATTATTTTATATTGATTTTTTCCTTGTAACCAAATATTTTCAGTACATAATTCAAATACTGGACAAAAAGTTCCATTCATCAAAGCAAGCATGATGTAGATGCCACACTACTGGAAGCAAATCAATTTGGCTCTGTGCACTCAACATCAGACTGTGAGGAAGTGAACAGACAGGGTAAAGTGCCAATAGATTTGAGAAGTTTTCGAATTTTTAGATTTTTGCATGTTTAGGATGATTTTTCAAGTCAATCTTCCAGTGGTCACGTATAATTCCAGTTTAACGTTGCACAATATGCACAATGCATAGCCAGGCTTATTTTATGGTCGCCACTGACAAATCTTTCCTTCAGCCGCGACCATTTAAATTTTTTTTGACTCCAGTTTCAAAGTCCTTGAGGTCAGTCGCCGTGTCAACAATTTTCACATAGTTGACTTTAAACTATAAATACGTCTGACATTGTCAATGTTAGTCTAACAAACTTTCGCTATGAACACGCCATGAACACGAGGTAACATACTGCTTTCCGTTACATTCACGGGACGAGAACAACATGCCCTCAGCTACTGCAGACAGCGACAGGCAATCGGCATTCTCCGACCTACTTAACAGTAAAGCTGCATACATAGTCTATTTTGGGAAACACCACTCTGCGGGGTGATCGCACTATGCTGGAAATATAACACCGATCACGCGGGAACTGGTTATTTCAAACTTATTAAAACCCCTGGAGGTACATAACTCGAATTTTAATCACATAATTTATATTTTTGGGGGATTCTCAAACCCAAGCCAAAAGATTTTTTGTTTGTTAGAGTGGTTTAACGGAGGTTCACTATCGACGAAAATAGCAACAACAACAACAACAACAACATGGTCGGGTGAGACAGAAAATCAGAAAATCCGGGAATTTTTTTGGAGATTCTAAAAAATCCGGAAATCCGGATATATCCGGAAGACTTCAATCTCTGATAATCTGTCTTATCATATAATCAGCATAATTGTTTTAGTTTTTTCTCTTCATTTGTAGAACTTAGATGTACCACAGTAAAATAATCCTTAATACTTTCATTAGACATTGCATACAAGAAAGTGTGGATACATATACTGATTATAGGCTCCTCTGTATCCGCCCTTCAACTACATTCTTTCAATGCATGTGATTGAATGGCACTATCTGAAGATATCACAAATCGCTGTGCCCGAGTTGGCGTTTTTCCCTCGTCCGCACAAAATGTGCCCTTTTTCAACAGACAAGCACCATGTCCCTTTCTTTTTCAAGGTAGGGGACTGGAAAATAGGCGTATTTCTGGTAGTAATGGAGCCTGATTTGTGTACGGAGAACAATATATATATATCTTATACATGTACTTACGGACTGAAGTTCAGTGGCCAGCCTGATGATCCCCGTCTCATTGTTGATAGTGAACATTCCACCCGCATTGTCAGTCAGTGAATATTCCACAAGACGATTATCTCCCGCATCTTGATCGTCTGCCACTACACGAATAACACTCCCTTGTGCTGCCATATTCCGGAGAATAGAGGCAGCGTATTCGCGCTGTGAGAACACAGGAGCATGGTCATTAATGTCACCAACAAGGATACGGAACGAGCAAATACCATTAAGACGTGGCGTGCCATGATCCGTGGCTTGGACTGTTATTCCAATATCTCTTGCACCATTTGTGCCCTCTCTGTCAATGTCTTGGCCCACAGATATAATTCCAGTAACTTCGGCTATCTTGAATTTGGAAACTTCATTACCCGAGATGAGAAGACTGTAGCTGATTCTGCCATTCTCTCCCTGATCAGCATCTGTGGCAACCACCTGTAAGACAACATACCATATCTATGTAACAAGTATTGAAGTTACACAATTGATGAATGGAGTTTTGCAGAGTTAGACATAACAATGCTTAAATCTCTCTTAGTTCACATTTGTAGAGTTAAACCTGACGTCTGCATGATGGGATTACATGTTGCAGAACGGAAGCCCACACTTTGAAAAAACAATTAGGAATGGATGCAAGCTACATGTAGACGCAGAATCTATGTAGATCTTTAAATCTGATCTGATGAAGTTCAGAGATAGTTATCGAAACATTATAGAGCATAACAAGTAAGCATTTATTCTAACCATGTGTTCATCTGCGCAGTCAGATCGGTCATACAGACGAGGTCAGGTTTCACCAATATGTACTATAGAAATCTTGATTTCCTTGCATGAATGCAGCAAAAGCCACGCAAGACTAGCATGTCACACATACTAACCTGAAACACTGAGTGGTCAACAGGAGAGTGTTCCAGAACTTCAGGTGGAAATGTTCGATAATTGGTACAGTTGGGGAATTCTGGTCTGTTGTCGTTGATATCTACCACCTCAACAACCAAAACAGCTTGACTGGAGCGGCGTACATTAGGTGTGTTACAACACGACCCATCATCTACAGCAGTCATATTCAGTGCATAATGCAGTATGTCCCTGGCCAGTTCACTCCGTAGTGTCACTCGCCCCGTCTCTTGGGCAATCTGGAATGGCCCGCTAACAGTGTCTTGGGCACCTGGTACACGAACACATGATAGCTTGAAATTTATCTTTGCTCAAGGTTAAATTTGAGAAAGCCAATGATATTTAAAAATTTGAGAGGAGGTCAAGTTATATGCCTTCAACGGGGTGATATAGAAATAGAATTAATAAGAAATTACTTTGGTAAGAATTATTACATTTTCATCTTGAAATACCAGTAAAATTAACAGCTAATGAAATGGCAAAAAATTGTAAATTTGCGATAAATGGAGAGGGAATGAGAAACTTTTAACTAACCTGTTTGGGGATTATTGAAGTACACGCGAACATTATCTCCATCTGGGTCTGTGACATGAACAGTGTGAACAAACTGATTGACAGGGGCATTCTCAAACACTTCCGCTTTAAGGTCCGTGCTAAACTCGGGGTCCTCGTCATTGACATTGGTTACGAATACAACCACAGTGGCTGAGCCAGATTTGGGGGATTCTCCGTGGTCTGTGGCATACACGAGGAACTCATACCGATGCCCTCGAGTACGGTCATAATCCAGTCGCCTAATGAACACATATGGTAAAGACGTATAAATACAGGCTACGCCATCCATCTCTGTCATCATGGTCATGAAATGTATTATTCAGAATTGTTTCAAGGCCATCCACACTTCATTCATAGCTTAACACAATGGACTCAAAGTTGATCTATGTGCATAGCAATTCGTAATGTATGGAAATTCCGCACTTGATATGGTGAATGAACAAGAAGAACTTTTTTTCTAGTTATGAATTGATAACCTGGAAATATGATTATTCCTCCCTTTTCCCAGGAGATGGAGAAGGATAGTCTGTCAGTTTGATAAGATTATTTTCTCACTCCGTGAAAAGGCACTCGACATGTTCAAAGAGATAGAAGATAAGCAGTAAAGGACTAATATTTTCAGTGTAAAATTGTGAATTTATGGAAGGATAATACTTAAAATTCTCTTTCCAAACCCACTTTGCCGATCATCATGAGAATACTTATAGTACTGATGTCGGGTAGACTTTATACAAATGGAGATATTGACGTAAATAGAACTTGTGAAAATCTCAACTCCCAATACAATTCAACTCCGATAAAGTTCAACTTCAAGACACAATGATTTCAAATCGAAATGTTCAACTTCAAGATATCAATTGGATGACAGTTCAGCATATGACACAAATATACAAATAACAAACACAGAAATTCAATTCAACATAGTTCAACTGCAAGGTAGTCCAACTTCAAAATAGTTCAACTCCAAGATAGTTCCAGCAAAAGACAAATATATGTGGATCAAATTCTCAGTTCAATAGGAAACAAGGGCAGATTAGCATCAATTCATGTACATGTATATGTAATGTACAATAAAGCGGTCAATCTCCTTCAGATCATGAAGACTAACCTTGCATTTAGACCAGTATAAGGCTAATCTGGATGCATGTTACATCGTACCATAAAATTCTCCTCTGTACTCGGCACAATGAAATTGGAATTGAAAAACTAGAACTGTTATCCAGAAGGTACGCAATACCCCTGCATGACCGAGATACCATAATATTTTCCGCCTGCAATGCCCATTTGATTTAAGTACATCAAGGGCCATAAAAGTTTTCAAAACTTTGGATCAGCATGGAAAATAATCCAAAACAAGAGGCAAGGTACATGTACTAACATACCAAATTTGAAAAGAATCCATTCAGCTTTTCAAAAGTTATTTTCTGGAAACAAAGTCAGACAGATGGACGACATGAC
Organism: Hanleya hanleyi; assembly: GCA_036873755.1. Classification (NCBI taxonomy): domain Eukaryota; kingdom Metazoa; phylum Mollusca; class Polyplacophora; order Lepidopleurida; family Hanleyidae; genus Hanleya; species Hanleya hanleyi. The sequence goes on from JAVTVY010020567.1 coordinate 30,443, forward strand.
GGATGCATGGATGGATGGACCCCAATACTATAATCCCCCTTCAGCACTTCGGGCATCAGGGAACAATGAAAATTGGATCAATAATTCAGGAGTAGTCTGGACAAAATTGTGTCTGCAGACAGGTGGACTACTTTCCTAAGATAGGTACATCAAGGGCCGTAACTCTGTTAATAGCACTCGAAAAAACGAGTCACCCATGCACAGGTCTGTCTATGTGGTAGGTTAAGATGTGTACAACATTTCATAAAAATAGCCCAATGGGCTCCAATACCCCTCGGATATCAGGCCATCCAAAAATAAATTCCTGTTTCCAGTAACGGGCATCTCCAAAAAGTGGGTAGGTAGGTAGGCAGGGATTATTTTTTTTTATTTTTTTTTTTTTTTTTTTTTAACCTGCTGCACGAACACAAATGTTATCTGGCTAATATATTTCTGAATATTTTGAAATGAAAATTAATGAAAATAAATTATTCTATTTCAATTTAAACAAGTGATATCAAAAGTGATGAAGAATTTCAAGTCACCAGTGGGTACAGACGAGTCGCCAGTTCCGACCCACCAAAGTGAAATTTGCATCTGTTTCAGAAGGAAAGGGTTTGATTGGCATATTCATTGTCTTGATCGCCGTATATAATTGCCAATAGCCTTTATTAACAAACTAACTTAGCTGAGGATAAACTGAACTGCAGGGAAAATAAAATTACATTTCTTAATGAGAGGTGTCAGTTCCGACCCACTGTCGCCGGTTCCGATCCAGCCTCGCTTTGCCATTGACCTTTGACCCAGATATAAACAAATGTAATCGTCAACATGATAAATTTTCCGCCAAAATAGGGTCCTAGCTGGATATTTCGTTTTCAATGTCTTCATCTCATAAGTGAACATCTGACGTTAAAGAATGCGGGTTGGGGATGATAGTAATATGGTCGAGCTGATCATATTGGCAAGATGTATTGGACACTGAAATAACTCCGATGGCTAATAAGCGTATACTCACTCGAAAATGATGATAAATCAACGGTACTTCTACTTATTTTACCTCTGAATAGCAGATTAAAGAGAAGAAATGCTAATCAGCACTCGAGTTACGATTTTACGTATAGTGAGCGCTGCGTTCGCAAGACATTTTTAGGCCATGGTACGACCCAGCTTGGCCATCCATGGATGATGGTGGTTCGGAACTGGGTCCGTCAGTTAATGCCAACAATGGGGCAGGTAGCCTTTAGAGAGAGACCCCAGTAAATAAATTTATGACAGATACATAGTACATATGATAATTATTTGTGAGAAACAAAACATCAAAACTTTGATCGGAAGCGCTGGCAGACAACACGGTTTTTGACCAACGGCGAGTCCTGGTGTTTGTACTTAGACCGATGTAGTCGTGTGTATGGAGTGGATCTGCAAAGCTGTCTCCTAACAAAATCAGTGAATGCATAATATAATTTAACCATGATTGAGAGGTTGATCAACTTGTTTGAATACACCAAATGTTTTATGATTTCGCGTGATCATGGTTATGACAAGAAGCAATATTTTGGGAAGTGGGTCGGAACTGACACTGGATCGGAACTGGCGACGTCACTGTACCAGTAGATTGAGCATTTAATTCAGGCTCACTAGGGGCTTGAACTGTTGTGTCATTATTAAACAAAATTTCAAATTGTCAGAGGCTAAAACAATTGCCACATTTATAGTTGTTAGACATATACATGTAATGGTTTAAAATAAACGAAGAGAAAATTACTCTATTCTATTCTGAATATCAGAGCCACAGTTCTGCATATAATAGTCGGAACCAGTCATCATTGCATAGTATAAGTATGAAGAGCAGTGCCCGTGGAGGTTCTCGAAATAATCAGCCGATAGTATTTAAGTGAACGAGAAGAATGGTTGGCGAATGATCAGACGAGTCCCAGTTCAATATTGCCCAAGAGTATTGACATCCTACTGACTACAGGCTCTGTGTGCTGATAATGATGTGTAAATCATCTACCTTTCTTAGAAAACTCCGTCTACTGCTTCAACTTGTTCAAGGAAGATTTTCTGCAGTTATCGCCATTGTTGTCAGCTCTCCGCGCACGTGGCAACTATTGCACGATCCCATGCTAGGAATAGCCTGTGCAGGAGACTACAGATTGTCAAAGAAGCGAAGAAATTATTGACGGCGATCGTTGCTGGTTAGAATTTATTAAAGGCGTTTTGGTTTATTCTCAAGGTGATTTTCAGTGTGGAAGAGTTAGCAAAATTAACAACAACTGTCCTTTAATTTAATAATAATGCCGTTAGCAGACACAGCCTACTTATAAGTATTATTATTTAATAATAATGCCGTTAGCAGACACAGCCTACTTATATAGAAATAAATTTCTATATTGCTGATCTAGGTGCGCGAAAAACAGTGTACCTTGGATATGATTTAGGTGAGCGATGGCGCGCGACTGAATTACTGGATTCCAGTCTGCAGGTATTGTTTTTAATTTCGTTTTGTCCCCGTAAGTATCACTGATATCAGCGAGTATGTTGCCCAAGTTTTCGGAGAGTTCCACCTTTCTGAGTTATTTTTTTACAACATAATCCCTGTTGTGGACGACGGAAAATGAAAGCACGCCGCAGGCGACCATTTTAAGCAGATTACGACAATGCGACACCTAGCGTCAGAAGCAAAAGTTACATCCCTTTGTGAAAAATATGAAGTTATTTCCCCTCTTCCAGAATTTGGCGACTGGAAAAAAAAAAGACCGATCTTTGTGTATTTTTTAACTATCCAATTTTTTGGGTCGGTCGGGTTACGGGAAACAAACATATTATTATGGATGGCCTCACCTATTGTTTACATTCAGCAATCATGCAATGCATAAGATGTATTTTTACAACGTTGACGTTTTAGTGTAGGTTAACAGAAATGTGATCTGAAAGGGGTGACTGCAGTTCTCTCATTTTAGAAATTCATACGAAATTGAGCCAGATCAGCTTTTGCCAAGGACTTAAATTAATGGGAAATATTTGGCACTGCAATTCTGGTAGTGCATGACCATATTCTTATCTCTAGATATACTCTTCTATACAGGTCAAAATCAGCTCAAGTAATTTGATCTTGGAAATATATATCAAGGTTATCTCCAATAATTTTCTGGTCTTTCTAACTTAATTGCATATGGAACAGGAATTCAGGGAGCTTAGACTTAACATATAGAATTTGACCTTTAAAAAATAGGTCAAGATCAGTGATATTCAACAGACTTCAGGTCCAGGCAAATGTGGTATAAATTTGGACGATGTAGATATAATCCTTAATGAAATGTTGCACTAAATAGAATCTGACCTGGATAAAATAGGTCAAGGTCACCAAACATCTTCAGCACACCTTTGGACCATCGCCAGGTGTATTCATAGTATTAATTTCAAAAGCCTAGCTATATTTCTTCATGTTATATCATACTAAACATTATATGGCCTTGACAAAATAGGTCAAGGTCAGTCACCTGTGGTAGGTTTCTGGTACATCACCAGTTGCATATGAATATGAATTTGGAGACCCTAACTTTAATCCTTCAAAAAATGTACTAGAATTAGGCCTTGATAAAATAGGTCAAGGTCAGCCATCTTCAACATACCTCTGGATCATCGCCAGATGTATATGGGCCATTTTTATGAAAATGTACAAGTAACGGTAAAGACAAATCTAAAATTCAATTTGTGCAGTTTGGCTACCAAATGAAATTATTCAAGACCTTGTAGGCCACCATAGACTGTTTTCCTATCCGCCAAGCTAGAATCACTGTACTTAACCCCCGAAAATGGCTAGAAAAGTTTTTTCCATTCTAGCCCATGTTATTTTCAGGTGGTAACGGAAAAGACAAATTTGTAACGGTAAAGACATTGAATTCAAGACCATTTTCTTTTAACTAACCAGTTAGTTTTAGTTTCTTAATGAAAGTCAAGCTGCCTTTCGCTAAGCATTCTTTTGCTGTTTTTCAAGTTCCAAGAAAATTTATAATCAGAATGTCACTACAATTTTCTAAATAACTGTGTTAGTTGGCCAAGAATTTTTTTTGTCTTTACCATTCTATTCCTGTCTTTACCGTTATGGCATTTATAATGGTAAAGACAAGTTTGAGTAACGGTAAAGACAGATTATGTCAGCATGAGGCCGGCTGAACTGGATCACTGTGTCTTTCATGATGAATTTTTCTTGATATACACTTTCAGATTTCTTGTGCTTTGTTTGGTAACAATCATAAATAACTAAAAGTGATATAACTCAGTAACGGTAAAGACAGACAACAAGTGCGACACACACTTATTTTTTCAAATTTGTAGAAAACATGTTCTCTGTTGCCGGACGGAAAATGGCTGCCCACACCCTGTTACATTTAACAATTACAGTGGTGCCCTCTATATGACATTTCTTGTGCTAAATTTCTCCAAAAAACTTTCCTGGTAACAGTAAAGACAGTTGAATAAAATCAATCTTTGTGTAATGTTTTTCAAATATCAAGATATGTGAAATGAGCAGGACTTTATATTCTCATATGTTTTACATAATGGTATCCAACAGAAAGATTCTTTTTATTAAATACTGTGCTGTTTAAAAAAATTATTAACTTTTAAACTGCATTTACAACAGTAACGGTAAAGACAAATTCATTTTCAGATTTGAAAATTTAATCTTTTAAAGCGTTATCTTTGCCAAAATAGACATTTTACAATAGAGAATACGAAGCTGTGCATCAAAAAACCCCTCGGCTCTGGGTACATTCATAATGCATTCAATTTGAACCAAGATGTCAGGAACACCAAGCAGTCAAGTGACAAATCTACAGATTATCAAAAATTTTGCAATTAGAAATGACCCCCTAAGATTTCCGTCCAATCAGAGAAACCGGTATTCATTACATAAATTTCTTGACGCATCAATGATGTATACCAAATTTTACAACAAGCATTTGAATGGTATCAGAGATAGAGATCATTAATGATTTCGCATAAATGAAAGATGGCCGAACATCCTTCCCGCCTCTCAGAGGAAAAGTCTCTCATTAAAAAGTCATTGAAAGTCTCTTGATACATTGATGCTGTATACCAAGTTTCGTATAGAACACTGAAATGGTATCAGAGATATACATCATTAAAGATTTTGCATAAATTAAAGATGGCCACCAAGGTTTCCACCCAATCAGGGATACCAGAACAGTCATTTATCGTAAGTCTCTTGATGCATCGATGATGTATACCAAATTTTACATCAAGCATTTGAACGGTATCAGAGAACGAGATCATTAATGATTTTGCATAAATTAAAGATGGCCGCCCATCCTTCCCCCCACTCAGAGGAACTGATGTGGTTATTCATTGCAAGTCAGTTGTTACATCGATGCTGTATACCAAATTTGGTATAGAACACTTAAATTGGATCAGAGATATATATCATTAAAGTTTTTGCATAAATTAAAGATGGCCGCCAAGGTGTTCGGTCAATCAGATCTCGATGCAAAGTATCTGGATGTATCGATGATGTATACCAACTTTCATATAAAACAACTGAATGGTAACGGAGATATGTATCATTATCGATTTCGCATAAATTAAAGATGGCCTCCAGGATTTCCAGCCAATCAGAAAAGCCGGTTTGGTAATTCATTGAAAGTTGCTTGATGTATCGATGATGCATACCAACTTTCGTATTGAACAGTTCAATGGTTTCCGAGATATGGATCATTATCCATTTCGCATAAAATTAAAGATGGCCGACAAAGTTTTCACCCAATCAGTCCCAATTAAATAGGCTTCTGGTCCTTGACTAGGTAAATAAGCATACCAAATTTGGAATTCTTCAGTGGAACCGTTCTCCGGCTATCTCGCTCACGTACAGACGTACGGACGGACGGACGGACGTACGGCACGACGGACGGACGGACATATGGACAGACGGACGTACAAGACGACGACAATACCCCATGGCCAAAATTGGCCGAGGGGTAAAAACTATAAAATGGCATTTCCAGCAAATCTCTGGCTGTAAAATGTAAAATGAACAAAAGGTAAAAAAAAATTGTCTTTATCGTTATCCGTACATTTTCACGAAAATGTCCCATATATAGTATTAATTTGGAAAGCCTGGCTGTATTTCTTCATGTTATATCATAATAAACAGTATATGATCTTGAAAATAATAGGTCAAGGTCAGTCAACTGGGATAGGCTTCTAGTCCATCACCAGTTGTATTTGTAATATGAATTTGGAGACCCTAGATTTATTCCTTCAAAAAATATTGCAAATACTAGAATTTGACCTTGATAAAATAGGTCAAGGTCAGTCATCTTCAGCATACCTCTGGATCATCCCCAGATGTATATATAGTATTAATTTGGAAAGCCTAGCTGTATTTGTTCGTGTTATATCATGATGAACAGTATATGACCTTGAACAAATAGGTCAAGGTCAGTCAACTGGAATAAGCTTTGAGTTAATCACCAGTTGCATTTGTAATATGAATTTGGAGACCCTAGCTTTAATCCTTCAAAAAATATAGCAAATACTAGAATTTGACCTTGCTAAAATAGGTCAAGGTCAGTTATTTTCAATAGGCTTCTGATTCTTCACCAGATGCGGTATGAATTTAAAATGCCTGACACTAATCCTTCTTGAGATATCGTGTCCACAGACACACAGACAGACAGACGACGATAATGCCCTTCAGGCAAAATTTTGCCCGAGGGGTAAAAATTGGGTCAGTACTTTAGTAGTCTGGACAAAATTGTGTCTACAGACAGATGGACATACAGATAGATGGACAACCCAATTCCAGTAAACAGCTCCCAATTCGTTGCAGGGAGTATAATTAATAAAATGAACTCTTTCCTCCATATAAGCGTGTTTTGACGGCTTGTGTCGATCCCCATGTAAGCGTGTTTTGACGGATGTTCGCCTAACCCATGATGACGGATTTTGACGTGTCACTGAGTTCCCATGTGATGGATTACTTTGCATTTTTTTCGCGTTTACTTTGAGTAAAACATAATTAAAACTATACATTTTCAGGAAGCCAAAATTTAAATAAATCTGACTTGTATACTGTTGGTTTGTTTTGTAATACGGGTAAAATGAAATCAGGAGAGGAAGAAAAATAATTGATGGAAAATGCGCGATTCAACACCAAATGAGTTTGGTATGCTCTAAGATAAACGTTCAAAAAATAGTAAAATCTGCTTCCAAATTCCTGAATATTTCATGTAACGCGAGCATAAACTACCAAAGTATCTAACCTTGATGACTAGCTCGTCAAATCTGCCCATCTGAGTTTATTTTACATATTTTCCCACGACCTGTTGTCTTCGCCGTAAATGTCTTATCCGCCATTCTTTCCCAGCCGGTCTTTAGTCAGACAGTGACCATAGCGACTGCATCACCACGTGACCTCTTCCTCCAATCACACCGGGCCTCGCTCAACCTTGGCCAATCAGTGAGCTGTCTTTTTTTCACCTTATGAATATTTATTATCGCCGTCATTCTGCTTCCGGGAAGTATATAGGACTTTTTCAGTTTTAGCTCGTTCAAAACCTGCCATATCGTTATGTCTCTGTCAAATCCCGAATCTAGGGAGAATTAGCTTTACAATGGTACACAATAACATAGGAATTGCAGCGAAACAACAACAGAACGCTGCAAAACTTGACTAAAATGCGACAATTTCTTCGCCTTTTTCGTGATTTCCAACAGACGGAAAGCAGACACAACACATTTTCTCGCAAGATTACTAATTTTTAGAATAAATGTTGCTGATATTGGTATAAAACGTGAACAAATTACGTAGAATGGGTCTGTGGAAGACCATTGGTAAATATTTCTCCACATGACATGGGACATAAAACGGGATATTTTACATCGCGGGAGAAGTATGAAAATTGAAATCTCCATGGGTTAAAGACCTACGCCATTACAAATCTATTATGGGTCAGAGAGAGAAAATTCCCCACAAGTCTAAGGGGGAAAGAGTTAAGTGAAGGTTCCTTCTTTTTTCAAAATTGAATCAAACGATCTTATCACTCATACAAAGGAATAATGGAAAAGTCATGTTATAAAACATATACAGATCAGACCATGCAACTACTTGAAAATCACTTGAACAATTCGGGCTGCATCTAGTTATTTTACCTTTATTTAATTCGGAAATTCATAGATATAATACCTCCGACAGTCACGGTACAATAAAATTAGAACTGATAACAATGAAGGGGTTCGTAGTGGTTGATTATATTTTTCAAATTCAATCAAACAAACTTCAAATATAAAATATAAGCAAACTCAGGCATGATTCACCTGTAGCATCTGAAACAACAACTACCGTCTTGGTCATTCGAACACAATTACAGCTAAAGCCGCAAGATCACAACAAAAATCTGTGTACAAAATTCTCGTTCTCCGGTCATCCATTGATGTTAATCTCGCTGAGCATTGGCTTATATGTTAAGGCAAATTTCGTAGCTCTGTGATTTTGGGAATGAGGTGTAAATGTTACTGTCACACAAAAAGAACTCTGCGCAAAACATAATCCCCTGATTCTGAAAATTGATATGGATACACTTACATTATCAATGATGATCGATGAGAACCACATTTTAGTTCCGCATGACAAACATGCGGTCATGCAGAGGTCATACAGAGGTTGTGCAACTGAAGTGCATGTCCCACCGGACATGTCAGAGTGCCAACAAAGTACCATTTTACCTTCGGTAAACCTGACAAAGAAAACACACATACCCAGCAACTTTTATAATGCCAGTGTTCCCTATAGAATCCGCAGCAAACAGAGGATTGTCCACTGTAAACGTGAGCTCAGCATTTTGTCCCGAGTCTCTGTCACTGGCAGTAACTGTAAGAACAACAGAATAGAGCATTTTAAATTCAGATACAATATTATATGTGACTGTATTAGTACATGCTATCTGGCTCTGTGCTGTCTGAGATGGCAATGAACAAGTACCAGCAAGTGAGCAAAGCAAAGAAGTTCCCTTTCAGCGGACTACACAGAGACAACTTATATCTCATATTTGTCAGACAGATGATATTCACTTTGACTTTATAAATGATCAAAAATGCTCCACCAACTGTCGGTAGCATTGGTAATTTCTAATAATGGGGTACTCATATTTCTGACGAATCAATATGTCAACTATTTGGATGAAACCAAATCCACAGTTTTTTGTAGGCAATGGTTGTTCTGACAACAAAAGCAACAGGTATACATTATTTTATTCTAATATAGACATACAAAAGGAAGCTTATCAGTATATTTTTCAGGTTAACATGCCAGATAAAAAGTCTGATGAGCGCAAGGCCATAGAAATTTTCTCTGTCTTGCAGTATCTTCAGGCACTTACCAGTGGCCGGCATTACCATGGAAGCTTTTGTAGAAAATATTGTTACATGTGAATTGTTTCATCCATCCACATGCATTAATAGATCACTTTTTGCCATATATCATGTCATTTGTGATTGAATATATTTGTTTGAATGGTAAATGTGAAATCATGAGGTGAAAATCAGTTTAGTTCAATGTCACTCAAAATTCTGATGAGTTGTTTAAGTTCTCAATTGGCCTGATTTGAGAACATTTTCTTCATTTGGGAAGTTTGGGGTTAAATATTGTGAAAAGAGCAAGGGTGGATTATTACACCCCAAAATATTGGTCCATCTTTCATGTAAGTATCATACATGTGACAAAGGAGAACAGTAGTCTGTCTGGGTACAACAATTCTACATAAGAGGCTATTCAGCATAAAAAGGCCTGAACAAGAGAATTTTTCATAGAGAATTGACCAAAATGTATTGAAAATAAATCCCAGGCTAAATATATCTCACCATTCAAGAGGGAATAGTTTGGAGGAACATCCTCAGCAACATCTTGCTTAGTGTAGGTAGATAACTGGAAGCTTGGTGCATTGTCATTCACATCGGCCACGCTCACCTTCAGCTGTGAAGTCATAAATATGTAAACATGTGACAAGCGACCAATTTGATGAAGTCGTCAAAGCTATGACTGACCAATAAAATCAGACGGTTTCCAAATACTTCCATCATGTCATTAACCCTCTGTACCATATATATTTCCACAATTGCCCGTCATTGACATACAAAAATGCAGAAATTCTAGACAAATATTTTAATCATATTATATATTGTTCTAAAGCAGGGAGTATCGTCTTTGAAACTGCATAAGCGATGATAAGTATATCTTCCCTTCATTCAGGTTCATGACAGTCATGACAGTGTAGATACCAGCTTGGAACAGTTAAAAATGTCGGTATGGAGGGAGTTAATGAAGTACGGCGCACACAAGGCCACAGGCTCGGTAGACATTTTTTTAGATGCTATATTTTCATGTAATTTTCAAGTTACTTAAACTTTGGGGATGAAACTTGGCATTTGCTGCTGAAAACTGATATTTGACATATTTTGAATGTTTATCGGTCATTTTGCATGCGCATTCGAAGCTTTGGCAGATCAACAAAATTAACATGGCAGGAGTACCACCAGTAAGGGTGCTATTTTAGAATCAAACAACATTTTTTTTCGCAACTTTTTCTTTTAAATTTTAATTTTTTTTTTTTTTTTTTCTTTAATTTCATTTTTTTCCCCCAATTTATTAGATCAGTCACATAGTAATTATTCATATAGGCCTTCTGTCTTTTTCACTGGAATATGTTTATCTAGTTGAAATAATTTTTAGACCCAAAAATGTTAGGTACATCCTAATTGTGCCAAGCAGCCCAGCAAGTTCCATTGACAATGTATGGAGGATATGGGCACCCTTGTTGCTAATTTCTCATGCATTTAATTCACATAGTGTCAATTGCTACAATGGACATAGAATTGAAGGCCCATGCTTCATGTAAGGATTACGAGACAATGAATACAATAGTGAAGTCCGAGGAAAACAATGGGTCTATGTCCACAGAGCTTTTCAGCTAAACAAAGGCTTGGACTTCACACCAAGTATCAACCAAAATGAAGAGTGTCTCATTGATAAATGCTCAGGAAAAGTAATTATCCACCAAAATTTGACAAAAAAGATAAAAAAAATTCAAATTTGATTTTTGGCAATGCCAGAAAAAATGTCCAGAAGACGGAAAAAAACCATTAACTTCCACTTCGAGGGTTTTTCATATGGTGTATAAAATAATTTGATTTGCATTTGAAAATTATGAAATACATAACTTATTCAAAGTTATGAAATGTGAATTTCAAGCAGAGCCACACAAACCTCGGAGGTACTGGTCAACCCATCAGTTGTCATCTCTGATACGATCACTCGCATGTTGTACTCCTTTGGCAGAAGTTGATCCTCGTAGTCCAGAGTTGTTTGTAGCTTCACTTCTCCACCTTGGTTACCATCTGAGACAATGGTGAAGATGTTGGGGTCATTTCCTTGACTGTCCCTCAGAGTATAGCGTAGATCGTAGCCCTGGAATCCCTTCGCTTTCACAGTGACAACACTAAAATGGCGAAAAAGGGTAAAGGTTTTTCTTCTTATATCATGCATGCCTCTTAATGATGGAAGTACAAGGGCCCTTGTTGAAGAAGAAAAAGTTGATGACAACAAGTAATTGGTGAAATAAATTGACAACTTAACCTAGCAGTAAATCAGAAAATATAGGTCAATCTGACAAATTTTTAGAAGGTTTCTGTACCATGATCACATGCATACATGTATATGATTTAAGTTTGGTACACCTGTGTATCCTTGAGACATCCTGCCACTGATAGGCATAGATGAACATATGTATGTACACACATGATTAGACAATGGACTGTTTCCGAGTGTAAACAAAGTAGATGACTGCCACTTTCGAGGAGGATTTGCGGGGGTGAAAATAAAATGTAATATTTTCAGCCTTCAATTCATAAAATGAATAGAAATATTGCAGGACAGCCTGATCCGAACATAAAAAATTAGAGATTGTCAGGCGACATCACCAAGAGTTTCATAGGTGGTCACAACAAACCATGCCGAAAACTACTTGCTGCCGATATCTGGTTCCATTCCTGTAAGCCTTGGCCTTATCAGTCTTGAGTTATGGTGATTAAGAAACCAATCGATAACAAAAGGAGCAACTTTGACCCTGTGACCCCCCAAAAATATGTCAATCTTACTTCTCAATAGACATCTGCTCAATGACCACGTGAAGGTGTTATGTCAATTTGGTGTTCTCATGCAGTCACAAGGTCAATCTCACTTCTCAATAGACGTCTGCTCAATGACCACAAATTTGGTGCTCTCATGCAAAGTCATATTTCAGATAATGAAATAGTGACAAATTTACATACATGTAGTTTTTACTTAGTGACCCAATAAAATGGGTCTACCTCACTGATCATGAATAAGCTTTCTGTTCTCTGACCAAATACATGTGTGATGTGAGTTTGGTGCACCTAGGCACACTCCTTTTTTAGATATAGCGGTAATAAGAAAACTGAGATGGATGGACCGATGGACGTACATGATGACAATACACCACAATTTTGGCTGTAGCAAAATGACGGGATGTGTGTTTAGTGTGAGGTCAGTAAGTCTAAGTGTTATTATTCTTGAAATATGGTAGGTAGCGAGCACCCAGTGGCAAATGGACAAACTCTGATCCAGCGAACCTCAAAAATAGGCCACTCGCACGGATATTTAAAAGGCTTCTGGTCTAGATGACAACAAGCTTGTGTGAAAGTAAGTTTGGCGGGCCTATGCATATATTCACTCTATAGATATGATGGTAAGGTAATTCCCCTAATAATTCAATCACAGGAAGTTCACTTTTCAACTCTGTTATTCCAACACAGAGAAAAAGTAACATTCCCATTCTTCATTCAAATTGAATTAAAGTCCTATAATGACAAAATATGACACTTTGTAGCTGATGCAATGAAGAATTTTGCAGATTTAAGCCATTTTTTCCGCACTTCCAGTGACTGAATTTTTAGGAGAATTACCGTAATAAGCAATTGGTGAAAAATTGGCCTGGAAAGTATGAGTCAATCCTGCCGATTTTCGATAGGTGTTTGCTGTGTGACCATGTGTATGTGTGATATAAGTTTGGTGCTCCGAGGGACATTCATTCTCAAGGTATGATGGTAACGAGAAAACCGAGACGGACAGATGGATGTACATGATGACGAAAATACCCCAAGGCCATTTTGGTCAAGGGTAAAAAGATGAATCTGAAGACCTTTACATTTCACCTCTATTGAAGAGAAGGGAAATTTATATTCAAAGCCCATCTTTTCCTCATTCAGTGAAATGTGATGTGAATATGAATATACATAACATCAGATAAAGAGGCACCTATGAGGCACTTGAGAAATATCATGGTTCATGCTTGAGCATCAAACCATCACTGGCTGGACTTGGGGATGATGAAATTTTCTTAAGTACAGTACAGATCTCGTGACAACACAACTATACCGCGGCAATTGCCGCACTCTTATCGCGGTACAGTTTAAGCCTAATCACTAGACTAATTACCACCCCCCGTTATGTCTGCATGCGCCGTAAGTACAGACGAAATGTAGCTCCATAATATCCATTCACGCCTCGATAGTCGGCCGAGACAACAAAAGGCGCCCCGTCGACGGCACGTGTTGACGAGCCGCTATTCAGCCAGCATGTCTTTATGCATACACTCAGAAGTACCGCGATAACGGGAACAGAACACGGAAACGCCTCTATGTTACCGCGGGAATGCATATGTATATTATCGGCTGTGAATACCGCGAGCCTTCTGAATAATACAACAGCTAGCCGGATTTATTTACTTTATTTATTGAACAAACTACATGTATCACATCAGAATTTTGCTAGCTGCAAAACTTGATATGACGTGTTAAAGAACGGAATTTATCAAATGTCCGTCTGTGCAAGTTTTTAGTCACGCGTTAAAGCAATTACAATTGCAGTACCGGCCTTTCGGTTACACATTACATGTATGTGAGTTAAAGTTGTCACGTTTCAAAGATAAATACCGGTATACGATGAACACCACACATAAAATAAATTCTATCATACGGAGAGATCGGGGAAGGGGTGCTGTGTTTCATTTTAATTACGGCTCTGGCCCGGCTTGTGTTTCCACAAGCACGACCCGCAAATACAAATCAACAGAACAGTCAACCACAATAAAGATTTTTCACGACTTTATCATCCAATTGTCTTTTATAATGAGTTGATTAACCATTCTTAATTGTTTTCTCTTCAGTTATTTCCCTGTTAAACAGGATGCTCGTCTGTTTCGACAAAAGACGAACATTTGGTCGTGCACGGAAGTACAAATTAATCCAAATTAACACTAGGGAGGTTCTCGAAATCCCGATCGATGTTCGACGATCACGAGGAACACTTTCGCCCATATACAGTTATATTATCTTTACTAAATGAGTAAACTTTTCTTGTGATTTCCCGTTTGAGCCCAGTGACAATTCCCAAGACTTGCTACCGACACTATTCATATGCAAATTTAGCGCGAGGCCACTCCTCATTTCTTTACACAAACAGTGAAAAAGACCAAGTGGGTATGATAGACTGATTTTCGCAACATGCACTGTCTGGTATATTCAACATTTATTGCGGGGGGAAATCTGATGACGATTCTCCATAAATAAAAGTGGTAAATATCTTTAATGAACATGTGCGTTTTTATTTTATTTGTTGTACCAACGATCATATTAGAATTCCGCTGGCTTGATACAGATTGATACAAATTATTAACTGATATTCAAAGATAAATATTTGTAAGCTACAGCCATGCATATAATAAATTTTAATATACGGACGGCATATTTTTACGGCTTGTTTCCACAAGCGCGACCCCGGAAATAATAATCAACGGGAAAGTCAAGCCCTGAGTAAAACGACAATAAGGACTGTTCAATTGTTATCATTCGATTGTCTCTTATAATTAGTTGATTAACCGTTCCTAATTCTTTTCTCTTCGGTTATTTTTTGTTGAACAGGATGTCCGTCTGTTTCGCCAACAAACCAGACTTATTGCGCATTTGAAAGATTAACGTTCATAACTGTGAACATTTCTTGATTGGCGTTAAACAGAACCGCAAGACTCTCGGAATGATTGGCAGCTAATTAATTGAAATGTACAAGACACCGAACACCAGGACTCGACATGAAACACTCAAAAATGAATATTAGCATTAAAATATAAATGTTTGCCCCACGTTGAGCACTTTGGAATGATTGGCAGCTATTAACAAGGCCGAAAAATACCACAGCGGTGATCAACGATCACGCACTACTGTCAACCTACATACGGAATGTAGCCTACGCACACCGGCACTCCATTACCGGGCCGTCCAAACATTAGGAAAATGATAAACATGCACACGTGATCGTGAACACTTACCATTTATTTTATTTAAATGAGTACCGTAATGTATCTTGATTTACTTCTGGACGTTTTTATCCACAAAGCTGGCCTGTATTCACGCACGGCCACGTGGAGCGCTAGCCTTTGTAAACCCGTAAATCACCAGTCAGTGCTGTCGAGACCAGCCAGTGATCACATGGAGCGCCAGCCATTGTTAAAAACTCGATGACCGGTCATTGGGTGGTATGCTGTCGGCACTTTTTTCACAGCTGACAATATAATCTTGGGCAGTCCCGCGGTAACCTAGAAGCCTTGCCGGGCTCTGTTACCGCAGTATTGCCGCGGTATAGTTGTGTTGTCACGAGATCTGTACTGTATCTTCTTGGTGGACAGTAGGTTCAGTGTTTTTCTTCCCATGTTGAAGTGAAATGAAAGTTCAAACCATCCAATACTTACTTAAAAGGGAAATTGGCTTCCTCTGGTACATTCACGTCATAACGAGGCTCGAAAATCTGTGGTGGTCTTTCTCCAACCCTAATCTGTACAATTTTGTTGACTGAAACCTGTGGGGGGGTAGTGTTTATATCTCTTGCAGCTACAGTGATCTGATATTCTCTTCGTAATGGGAAAGTTCCATCACCAACGACGGTCACAGAACCATCATCCGGATCCACGGCGAAGCGATTTTCTGTTGTAACTGTAACAATCAGAGGGCATTAAGGATAAAGTACATGTATCATGTTATAATATCTATATTGAAGCCTGAATGACAAATACTGATGACTACAATGTTATAATATAATTTAATTGCCTAGCTAGAATCAAGTCCTTCCTAATTAAGAATTAATTATATTGCTTCAAAACAATACATTACCAGCTTGCCAACTTGTTACAATGGGATGGTTTAACAGAAATACTGATTTCAGTGTAGCTGTGTGGAATTCATCATACACGACAGTCACCTGGAAAGGCAGGGTGAGTGAGTATCTGAGTTTGAGAGCACAAGAATACTCTTTGCTTAGTGCTGTGGCACATTCATTTGACATCACAGGTTTAAATATACATACCTCCACAAACATGTAATGTGTGTGAATTAACTTTGCCTACCTGCATAGTACTCTATATTAGCTAGATTTCCATCGGGGTCAAGAGCCTTCAAAGTATAGACCACCGCACCAGCAGAAGACGTAGGAGAGACAACTGCGAGATACGGTTCGGGTTCATTGACAAAGTGTGGGCGTTCATCATTCACATTGAGTACGTTTATCTGGATGGTCCGAGTTTCTGTGGAAAAAAAAATTACATGTGTTTCATTACACCCAAAACAGGCAAATGACTACATCTACCTTTTCATTGTGAGTGAAAAAGAACTGCACCCTGAGAGTACTCACTACCATGACTACTGCAGCCTGGTCTGAAATGAGCAAACTTTAGAATTGGCCAGTCAATCTCTGAGCTTTTCATCAAACTTGTCCAATATAGTCAGAAATAAGAGTATGTTTCCAGTAACCAGATTTTCCTGAAAAAAAAAATGTGCCTAGTACATTTGTACATCAGAAGTTTTTACCGGATTTTAAAAAAATAGAAGAACATAAATATATTGCCCTATCTCATTAAGGCATGAGTTGAGGCGTCTAAGGTACAAAAGAGAGAGAAGAAACTATCTTAATGAACATCAGGTTTGTTCATTTTATTTTCTACTCATCACTTGGTTTAGAACATTTGGCTTGTCTGTTCAATTTCTAGCAGGCAAAATAAGGTGACAATAAAACTGTTTTCTCTACGGTACCTGGATGTTTTATGGGTCGTTTCAGGGAACACACATCATTTATTTTTTTAGGCCTTAACATCTACAAGCTTACAGGATAACCACTTTTTTTATTAGACGATGATAAATTTTGATCATGCATATCTGATGTACAGTGTATGACTGCTATTTCAGATACTACTATGCCGAGTGCTCGATAACTGTACGACCAGGTTACCATAATCTATTACCATAATACACTAATGTTAACCCTTGTCCTGTCAACTCCGTATATACACGTTGCTCGACTGTCAAGTTCCCAGTGTCGACTCCGGATATACGTTCCGAGAAACTGTCGGATGTTTGATCGTTTTTCGAAAGAATTTAGAGCCACGTGTGGAAAAAAAGAACCAGACACGGCTTACTCCAACTACAAACGTATTATTTCATTAATCATTTCACGTGAGTTCTCTTTTTATTACTAAAAAAGACGCTTAGTTATGTGATGATCGTCCACAAATGTAAAACAGAGCGTCATTTATTCAGAAAAGTTTGTTGAAACGTGTAATAACGCACCTTGTTTACAAGCTTCTGCAACGAAAACCCGTGAGACCCTCCCCACGTTAAAGATGTCAAATTGAAGGGCAACAACTCTGCTTTCATTCTTTCACAACTTTTTTCGTGTCGCGTAGTAAAAATGCGTCGATTTTATTGGGTGAAAATGGTCATGTGTTTCGAATCCTTTCCATTCAACTTCAATAACCCGCGAAAATGTTGATCACCTGACGTAACCCGACTTATTGATTGGTCAAACTGCTCCAGCTGGTCATTAACATAAAGTTACGCATGCACTGTGGTCGAATTCGACGGACTCAGAATGGCGCTTGGTCTCGCTGAGGGAAGCCACACTCGCGTAAACAAAAGGATTTTTACAAATTTACTTGGAATGTTAAATAAATATTCAATAATCGTTGTGCTACGAGTAATCAGGAATACATACTGTGGCATCTATAAGAATTTAGACAAGTTATTAAGTCGAGATGAAGCAAAACAGACCGTCCATCTGTAGTATTCTGAACGTGATAAAATTCCTTACGTGAGTGTTACGGTACACTATTTTTGCTGAATTACGATTCCTATATATTTCTGAAGCTGTAAAATGCCAAATATGTTCTGAGTGTATGTTCAGGATTTCAAATTGATGTATCGTGCATCAAATACCATCCATTATTTCAATTTATTTATCAATTCCAACGATTAGACAGTCACCGTTTTTTGAGCCCATTTTCAACAGTTCAACTCTGCTTGACAGCCTGGCACTCACACTTCGACCAGCGTATAACTGGCTGACAGGACTAGGGCTAATATGCAAATTTTATTCTTGGCACTGAAAGTTCAAAATGTCGCAAAACCATGCCACATCCCTTACCGCAACAAGCAGTATGACAATGAAGAACCCCCCCCCCCCCCCACCCAGTTTTGAGATCAACAACTGAAACAAATCTCTGAAAATGCTCCAGATCATGGGATATGAACTCTAAAATTTAAAAAAAAACACAGGAAGGAAGCAATCAGAGATTGCTCAATTGTATGCCCCCCCCTTCCGCTTTAATCCGACACTGCCCCGCCATTGCTCTGTTCTGTATTGGTCAGTGGAGGCCTTCATGATTATGAAAATTCAATTTCAGTCAATTTTTTTGCCATGCCTCGCATAATACATATTCAAAGTATCGACCAACAAGTGCTAATACAATGTTTTGATGCAAGATGGTCGCCGGGGCTTTCATCCAATCCGAAAATGAGACCTACATTCCTTGGAAGTATATTGTGGTGAAATTTTGAAGCGATCAGTAAACTTTGAATTTTGCACCCAATTAACTCTTTTTGGGGCAATCTCATACTTCAGGACCTATGTGGTCTGCTTTGGAAGCTAGAATGACATATATATAGCCATTTTCCCGGTCCAAATCGGTTATGGACTGAGATCCAGCCTGGACAAATAAATATATCCCATTCACTTAGGTTTGATAAACAAAGGATCATAACTCTTGAAAATATAACCGAAAGCAGAGAACCTTCATACTGCACAATTATGGGGCATTGATCACATATCATGCAAATTTCATACTTGTCCATGCAATATTAACCGAGATCCAGCCTGGACAAGTCCCAATTCACAAAGATTTCAAGAAAAAAGGGCCATAACTCTTGAAAATATATGCGAAACGCGGAGAAACTTCACGCTGCACAACTACAGGGCACTGGCCACATATCCTGCAAATTTCTTAATTGTCCATACAATATTAACCGAGATTCAGCCTGGACAAGTCTCAATTCACAAAGATTTGCAGAAAAAAGGGCCATAACTCTTGAAAATATATGCGACAGGCGGAGAAACTTCACACTGCACAACTACAGGGCACTGACCACATATCCTGAAAATTTCATAATTGTCCATACAATATTAACCGAGATCCAGCCCGGATAAGTCCCAATTCACAAAGATTTGAAGAAAAAAAGGGCCATAACTCTTGAAAATATACGCGAAACGTGGATAAACTTCATGCTGCACAACTAACGGGCACTGACCACATATGCTGCAGATTTCATAATCGTCCCTACAATATTAACCGAGATTCAGCCCGGACAAGTCTCAATTCACGGAGATTTCAGGAACAAAGGGCCATAACTCTTGAAAATATAAGCGAAACGGGGAGAAACTTTATGCTGCACAACTGTGGGGCACTGACCACATATCATGCAAATTTCATACTTGTCCATACCATATTAACCAAGATCCAGCCCGGACAAGTCCCATTCACAGAGATTTCAGAAAAAGGGCCATAAGTTACTTTTGAAAATTATACCGGAACTCGGAAAAAAACTCTACGCTGCACAACTACGAGGTACTGGCCACATTCCATGCAAGTTTCAATCCTGTCCATCATAATATATGCCCCCCCTCTAATTAGAGGGGGGGGGGGGCATAATTAAGGGGGGTATGCCCCCGGACCCCCATATTGCTATGATGGTATTTGGGAACTTGCCACTACCAGGTCACTGAGGAAGTTAGTACAAGTTTGGCAATTCCTGAAAATGAGTATACTTCTTGTTTTTATGATCGGAAATAGACAACATATCCATTAACAGGTTTTGTTGAATGTCTTTTTTTCAGGCTATTTTGCTGGGTGGTGATGGCGGTGAATGAAACTGGTTTGATTTAGTATTCAGTTTATGGCCACACTAGGGTTTATAAAACTTGACAAGTCAACTCATAAATGTCTGCTTACAAGTGATAAATGACATGGAAGTCTACAGTGTCATGGTCTGTAAAAAGGCAGCACTTTTTTGTTGGAGTACATGTACCTGATGTATTTAACATGTCTAATTTGCCATAATTTAACTGTTCAAATAAACTGCACCATCCAAGCACTGTTCTATCAAAACAATCACACTCTTACAAGATACCATGTACTAGTAAAATTTGTTGCCCATAAATGTTGACAGTAAAAGCAGTAAAAAATTTGTTTGTCAATTTAGATGCCCCACCCCTCCAGGATATGGTATCAGTTTCTCTGTTCCAGCACATGGGCTTGCAGAGTGGGTGCCAGTTAACCATACCGACTAAATGTTGAGATGCCACCTCGTCGGTTGATATGGAAAGAATTGGTCTGATGAACTAGCAGCCTATGACAAAGTGTGCTGGCACAATTTAAAAATGCTTTCATAATTAGCTGTGTAGTACAATGGTTTGAAAAAAAAAAACATTAACCACTGACCTCAATTACTATATTTAGTAAGTTACATATTACAGTACCAACAAAATAAATCAGCTTAGCCTTGTTTCAGTGCACATACTTTGTGCATAATACCTTGTGCCAATAAAAAATGTAATCTGCCAGCTCCACATTCCTGGTGAGCAGTTGATGCTTCAATGCCATTAAGCGATATTATAGCCAATGCAAGCCTTCAAGTAGAATGTCTTTTGATACATGTAGATGTCAATGTGTCCGTGGCCATATTCAGATTTTGAACTTGAACCCAATCTGCCAACTAACAAAGGAAATTCTCCAATGGAGAGCCTCTCCACTCCCCCCAGACACGACACTGAAATATCTCCACTCAAATTCCCATAGCTGACTTCCTAGCCCACAAACAATAGGAATGACACATGGCAAATTCCCTTATTGATCCCAGACCGACACCGTCACACACCCGTTACAATTTTCGTAAATTCTCCAGAAAAAAACCCCCAGATTCAGAAACTATTCACAAATTTTTTTTTAAACCATTCACAAAATACCGACACATGGGATGGTTACATGTATGTTTACCCGATCATATTTTTATCTCCACAAAACTGAAATTCATTGCATAATAATTTGTATCACATGTGGTCTTATAATTTGACAATTCTAAATGTGACAAATTTTCCAATCTGCATGTTAAAGTATTTCATGAAACTGATATATATATTATCTGGTGGCAAATGTAATACATGTATAATATAGTAGTGAACAATGTGTGTAAGTACTGCAGAACGGTATTGTACAACAATGGTGCCTACATCTTCACTTTAAGCCCGGCGCACACGAGAGCTATCAGCTGAGCTTACTGGCCTCAATTGCCTGTCAGCTCAGGAACTAGCTCTCGTGTGCGGGGAGTTTTTGGTGAGTTTTTGACCTCGCGAGGCCGAGAGAAAAATATCAAACTTGTTTGATAATTTCGCCTTGCGAGGCCAAATCCTCAGCGTGTGCGGCGAACGTAAGCCAACAGCTCAGCAGTTTTATTTGACCAGCCAATAGAAACGTATCTCGAATTCACGTGATTTTTACGGCAATTCAAAAATGATCTCGAAGAAGGTGTTCTGCGGGAACCGGTGATCCTTTGCTCACCGTGTGCGCTGAAACCACATGAAAGCAAGCCCCTGAGCTGACAGGCAATTAAGGCCGTTAGCTCTCATGTGTGCCGGGCTTTAGCAATCCCGGAGCAGACTCTCCATCACTGACAGTCCGCTCCAGTACCTCTTGGTATGATTCCGCTATCTTGAAGACGTAGTAACCACTATGGTATCATGTACAATGTACCGACATGGAACTTGCATGCATAGTACCTGAGTGGATGTTTTTTTCTGGAAAAGCCATACCTGACGAACTGGATTTTATTTTTACATTTTGTATGACCAATCTGACAGAAATTTGATGGATCCCACTGCTGTACCCAAGACTACTCTCCAGAGGCTGTTTCTTCACATATCGAAAATCAAGTGTCAAATTTTTTTCTTTCTTTTTTTTTGAACCCAATCGTCAATAATGATAATAGGGTATATACAATGCTATACAATGAATTGGAATCTTGAAGATGTAGTCAAACTGTCTATAAGGTGTATGACGAAAGTTTTAATTTTGCTTGTTTTAATTGCAATTTATATGAAAAAGGGTGGTGTTCACTGTTGAGATGAAGCTACTCAAAAATCATACATCTGTGAAATAAAAGTGATGGGACTCAGGTGTTGCCTTCAGTGCAATCTAATTAAAAATGGTTACATTGCAACTGTGCAATATTGGGGCTTTCGTTTTCTCTTGTATACATGAATACGCAGGAATTTTTTCTTTGAACTCCATTAGCCAACCTGCTTCAAATTCGATAAATTTTGAAAGAGATTTCAGTTTTGCCAATAGTGAAAATATAGAGGAAGCTAATTAACGGTACGATGTATATAATTTTCTCACAAATTGAAGCGATTTGCTACGTTTTATGCAATTTACCATGGGTAACCTTTCACATTGTCCCGAGCCTAAAAAAAAAAAAACTAAAAAAAAACAGAATGCACACCAACCGAAGTTTTCTTCTTTGTTTATCATGTTATACAATTGCGAGTGTAGAAACACACAATATTGGACAGTCAATCACATGTACGGTACTTTGATTCACTACAAACTGAGATCCTCAAAAACAATATAGTTGCCCACATTGAAATATGGTGCAGGACCACAATATCAGTCTTATGAAAACATTCATGGCAATACAATACAAATTTCATTTACACGTACTTTATAAAAAAAAAAAATTAAATTTAAATGTTTGTGGAGCATAGCTCCAGAGCTGCATTTCTATATTAAACAGGAAACGGAAAATTTACAATTTAGTAGCAGGCACCCTGCTTTTCTGTATAAAACAGTTATTCATAAGTTATATCAATGATAAAGTACAATACTTTTCAATGATAAAACAACATTTTTGTTGAATTTTGTAAAGAAATAAGCTGTTCACAAATATATTTATACAGATTTGGTCAATAGATAGTCCACTAAATGCCCATATTGAGAAAGTGTGTTAACATCTTGTTATTTGAGTACAAGACTGTCCCTGAGTTGATTAGAACTCTTTTGTGAAAAAGGTAGAAAAGTAACATGTGCTTTTTCCTTTATGAAAAACGGGAAAGCTTGTCAGATTTACTTTGCTTATTAAAGTATACTTTGATTAAATAAAGGCAGGGAAAGACTGAGAATCTATTCTTGGGAAGTCATGAGGTGAGGCAGGCATTATATCAAACGCTTTTCGTATTGCACAGCCCAACAACAGTGCTTGATGGTATTACAACAACAACAACAACAACACAGACTGACGAGCTGAGGTGCGCGAAAAATGACGCTCCTCAAAAGAAAATTAGGAGCGTGATGGAGCGCGACCTCAAAAGGCCAGGCCTGCCGTCATGGCTTTGTTTCACCCTGAGCTCAGTAAACTTTTATCATTGTTGCTCACACAGACTAATCTGAAGGATGATAACACATCTTTCTTTCTTCTGCTGGGTTATTGCACCAGGCTGACTTAATTGGTTGATGTAGGATATTTTATCACCAGTGGGCAATCTGACCTGAATTTGAAGCCTAATGTGGTCTGTGATGAAATGTTTGGATGTGAAATAGGATACACGTTAAAGGCCACAGTTTACATATATCTATAACAATATACTGAATTGTGTGTATTGAGGCTGGTAAGTTGGTAATAGCAGTGTAGATAAATGCACTAACAAATGATGGAAAAGTAGCATTTCCTATTTCATAAAACAATTACGGATGGCATATCCAGAGTTCGAATTTGGCACCTGTCCGTCAGTCCGAGACTGGTAAAAAATCAAACGGACTGGTGTGAGTGACCGAACAACAAGTCCGTCGGACTGGTAACAAAAAAGCCCTCAGTTCATTGTGTAAACTATTTGTCTGGATATCTCCGCACAATTTGTAAAGAATGAAAAACAAAATGTCTGTTTTCGGTTACCCGATCAAGTTTAAATAAATTGTGGGAGTCTTAAAAAAAATTCCAACAAAATCACGACCACGACCGCGTTTTACGACAACAACAACAACCGTAAAGCGGTGCGAACACCGTAAAGTGTGACTGTAATGCAGCATGGCAATGCAGGTTGGCGATCTTTTCAGAAAATAAAGCTCCCAATTCCAGGTCGGGAATCGAGAAATCAGCACTATAAATACGCTCCAGTCGACCTGATCATGTTTACCAGGACAATTTTAAACATATTCTCCATCGACTTCGAAAGAAATCTACAGATTTTTTGGCTTGAAATGGCATTTGTTGAAGCAGTGTTTTTCGTGACGACACGTGCAGTCAAAGTCGCCGTCAAAGTCTAGCCGACGGGGTTTGTCGTCTGTGATTATCTTCACACGCGCGCAACAAATTCAAGAAATGCACAGTTATTAATTTCTTATTTAGTAGCAACCACCACAGAGCACAAAATATTCATGATGACAAATGTTCCCACATCATCTTTTATTTAATATTAACGGACTAGTAAAAATATTTGCGGACTGGTTACATTTTTGGCTCACCAGTCCGGCGGACTGGTTCAAATTTTTCTTAAATTCGAACACTGATATCCCACCAGATTTTGTACAGTGAAACATACAGCCAAGGGTTCCCGGTGGGCATGACAGTGCACTCGCTGAGCCATCAATAAATAATTAAAAAAATAATTATAAATCAAATTTTTATCAGAATTCGGTCAGCTCAGAACTTGCTGGTAACAATGCCCTAATAATGCACGTTCATGCCAAAAATCAAGGTTCTAATGTCAACGGTTCTCCTTATTTTGCCGACTAAAGGATTCGGATGGACTGACTGACTCACTCACTCATTACCGGACTTCGTAGGAAAAAAATAATGTTTTATTCCATTTTTCACATGATGAAACAATGCCCCAAAATTGATTAGGTTTAGTGACCTTTCACTTAATAAGAGCTATTATAATTGGGATCATCAGGTATTTGTGGTTCATTTATCTTCTCCATAAACACAATAAACACGTAGACATGTTCAGGAATGTAGAGCTGTGAATTCATAAACAGTCTGTATTACATGTAAAACAGTCAAGATGTGAAGCTGGCCTGCACAGATCGAAATTCTAACAAAGAATAACAGTCAGTAGTCGATTTTCAGACATGTCAGTCAGATCATATTTTCAGTGATACATGTACATACTCACAATGTTAACATTGTCAGGTTACATGTTCAATTTGCTTCATATTTATGCAACGTTAATTCAACAATCAACACGAACATTTCCAACTCAACTGTAAATTATAGATAGCTGAGCTCATTGAAAACATTGGGAACCCAATCTTAGGAACTAATTTTTTTTCACTCATAAAGTTGAGTCATAAATGTTTCAATGCATTTATAAATGTACATGTAGCAGGGCCAAGGAGACCTATGTGACATTACACAGATATACAATTTGAATTTCTATTTACAGTTAACAGTACTGCCCAAACTGAACTTTGAACACCCTTTGTTTTCCATAAAGTGATAAAGTTGTAAATTTTAGAATATTGCTTTCTATAATATTGAGGATCTCCACAAGAGCTTGGTATGGAGATACACAGGGACTACACAGAAGTAGTTGCACTGAATAGGGATCCATGTGCCTAGAAGTGCTGAGCTGCTAGTTACATGTTCTTTAATACATTTATCTGAGTTTTCTTTTCCTGCTTCATGGTGAGTGTCAGTCGGTATGTCCTGTGCATTGCCTACTATGTGATGTCTGAATACAGGTGCTCAGAAACCTGAATAAAACATTTCAGGGCTGTTTGCTAATGGATCAAGAGTAGCATACTGGGAGACTTAATTCAGTATTTATACCCAATTCTGAAGTGTTCAAATTCAATCTGGTATTTATGCTGCTGCTGGACATGCTGGATGTGGTCAGTATGACCCATAGTTAAACTGATTACCCTAGTCATGCATGTAATTTGACTTTCACTGATGTTTGACCCATCATGATGGCAATTTGCAGTCTTGGCCAGAATACATGTAGGAGATTGATAACTCCGGCTCCATACGCGGGCCAATTTTCATGAAAATGTACAAATAACGGTAAAAGACCAATCTAAAATTTAATTTGTGCATTTTGGCTACCGAAATGGAATTATTCAAGATCTTGTAGGTCACAAAGACCATTTTCCTGTCAACCAAGCTAGAGTCACTGTACTTAACCCCCAAAAATGGCTAGAAAAGTTTTTACCCATTCTAGCCCATGTTACTGTTCCGGTGATGATAAAGACATAATGGAAAAGACATATTTGTAACGGTAAAGACATTGAATTCAAGACAATTTTCAGGCCTTGTGATTTGTACGGGCCCTGGCGAGGGATTAAAGCACACCTAAAATCATGCGAGGTGTGTGGATAGCACACCTAAAATTTTTTAAGGCGTGTGATATGGTGTTTGAAACGTTAAGGTGTGAATTGAAATAAATGTGTGGTGGCCGAGAATCCAGCCATCGATGCATTCTCGCAGCAATGTTTCAGGAGAATCCAGGGGGAACTAATATTTACTTGTTTACTCCACATTAGCTATGAAAGATATTGAGGTGATAATAAAATCAAGAAACACTGTTTTATACGGAGCCGTAAAAGGGACATGGAAATTATTTTTTTCAGCCCCTATTTTTTTTTTTTTTTTTTTTTAAGTCGTTATAACGACATAATATAAATAAAAAAAAATAAAAAAAATTCAGCCCCCATTTTTTTTTTTTTTTTTTTATATTATGTCATTATAACGACTTAATTGACCAATGAAATTCGAGCATTAAGTCGTTATAACGACTTATTAAGTCGTTAGAACGACTTAATTGACCAATGAAATTGGAGCATTAAGTCGTTATAACGACTTATTAAGTCGTTAGAACGACTTAATTGACCAATGAAATTGGAGCATTAAGTCGTTAGAACGACTTAATCGACCAATGAAATTGGAGCATTAAGTCGTTAGAACGACTTATTAAGTCGTTAGAACGACTTATTAAGTCGTTAGAACGACTTAATTGACCAATGAAATTGGAGCATTAAGTCGTTAGAACGACTTATTAAGTCGTTAGAACGACTTAATTGACCAATGAAATTCCGTCTTACTTCTGCAGCTTTTATTTTGTTAACTGACAACTGCCCTCAAAACAGCGTTTAGATATGCAGTATTGAAGTAATAAACTTTGGATAAATTGGAGAGATATGTAGGCTATAGAGGTGGGAAAAGTTGACGACGTCTGCCGACTAAAAGGCAACCCTATGACTCTATGCCCAAACCTGCCAATTCACATGGCTTCTCTGTGTTGGTCCGATAATATCGCCAAATTGTTTTGCTCGCCACCCTCCATTACAGATAATTGAGGAGCTTGTAGCGTTGGCTCGGGCGGTATGGCGGCTCACTTCAAAGAATTAAAAATGGGTCAGACATGCTGATAATTGTATAGGTAGCCGTAGTCCACTCCTAAACAGCCAAGCGAAAAAATGTGAAATGCAGACGGATTTTACTAACACCTATTCAGGCACGGCGGAGCCGGGGGAGAGGGTGGGATGGGTTGAGGGGCTAAACACTGGATTATAGTTTTGATGATTTTTCGCAGAGAATAACACATGTGATACAAGTGCTGTAATCCTACTATCATAATGCACCACAACACAGCGTTTGCATGCGTAAATTCGACACTTTCTGGGAGAGCCGTTCATAGATTGAACAAGACTGAACGTATAGAGTTTTACATCTAGTTATGAAAAATGGAGAGACCCATGCAATGAAAAACATGAGAGTGGGAACTGAGCTCCGGATCGAGCAACGGTTTAATGTTCATTCAAAACAAACAGAAAATATACCGTCAAAATGCTCCAAAACAAAATAAATCGAACATAATGTATGTAGATTAACTTTCACTTTTGTTTCGCATAAGCACGCATCGATATTGAAAAGTATCAGATCTTATGCCCCCATTTGACATTCTGGTAAAACACATACAAATCAGGACTAACACTTCACACGTGGAGCGCTCGTAGCCATAATGTTTGCATATTCAACATCGAAATATAGTACGCTCACAAACCACATAAATAGATGTCTGTTTAATATATCAATAGATACTCTGATTACATAATCCACATTCGTTTATTTTACATATAATTTCAAGATATTATTTCTACGTGAAATTCCAGGGTTCGCTGATCTCTCTCTCATTTTTTTTACAGGTCTAATGGGGGGGGGGGACCCCCTGACCCCCACCCCCCGTAGATCTGCCCTTGATAGTGCCTATCTAAACGCTGTTTCACCGGGGAGTTGTCAGCTAACAAAATAAAAGCGGCAGAAGTAAGACGGAATTTCATTGGTGGATTAAGTCGTTATAACGACTTAATAAGTCGTTCTAACGACTTAATGCTGCAATTTCATTGATCAATTAAGTCGTTATAACGACATAATAAAAAAAATAAAAAAAATAAAAAATTCAGCCCCTATTTTTTTTTTTTTTTTTTTAAGTCGTTATAACGACTTAAAAAAAATAAAAAATAAAAAATAGGGGCTGAAAAAAATAATTTCCATGTCCCTTTTACGGCTCCGTAGTTTTAAGTTTGTTTTTTTTGGTATTTAAAATTCACACAATCTGTTAATGAGCTTGAGCCAAAGGCTGAAAACAAGATTGGCAAAATAGAAAAAAACTCTGAAAAACCACAAGTTGTAAAACAAACTGACTAGGACTGGCACATGGCAATTTTTACATCGTCATCATCATGATCACTTCAATCATTCAATCTATTCACTTGCCTTCAGTAACAGAAATCTGGAATGTCTGAATCAGTTTCAATTTTCAAACACTCGCGATGTCCATCGCTGTTTACGTGTCTAACCAAGTTTGGCTTCAGCAGGTATCTAGTTTCGTTTTTGCCGTAACTGACGTCGGCTAATAGGTTTCCTCGATACACAGTGTTTATTTGATCGTAGTGTTTCTGACACACTTTGCAAAAGGCCTGTACCACCTTATCGCCCGCATCATTAAAATGGAATGCAAAGTTATCTTTCAGGCTACGTTCCCACTGACACAGGGCCGTTTTTCTAATTTGTTTCCGCGTTTTAGGCCCTGTGTCGGTAGCCATTTCATCATTTCGTTTTCAATTGCCAAGCGGAAGTTGGCCCATGACACTTGTTTTAATGACAGCGATTGGCGGACTGCCGTGAACGAGCCAATGAAAACGCTCGAAAGATCAGCGAACATACTAGGACTGGCACATGGCAATAGATAGATGATATAGAGTCCAGTTTTCGACAGCAATAACTGTATGCACGTTGACGATCGGCGAACGGGGCTCAATCGTAAGTTTTCAACTGGTGACGTTTAATTTTACGTTCAATTCTAAGCGAATCCGTTTCGATTCGCGCGAATGCCCTGTCAGGCGAATCTTCACGCGAATGGATCGGTAGAAATAATCAAATAGTAGCAACAAATATTTTTTGGGATTTTTTTGTACCGAGTAGGAACGAAATTATCTCCGTTATATTATTGTTCTCCGGCCGCCGCCATGCTGGCTATCTCACATCTGAGCAGTGACGTTGTATCACCTCGGAGCTCTCTACTTCGTGGAGTTAGAAAGCGTAGAAAGCATGTAAACATAGCGACATACGAGGAGGATAGACTGACTTCAAGTTCTGACGAAGAGACAAATGAAGGTTTACAGGGTTACCAGTTTGAACCAAAACGCTCCGATGTCGACGAAAGTATTGAGTAGTTCATGGAACGTTTCAGCTTGGTAAACACTTGCTGGAGACACGCAACACAGTAAAAACACGCTTGAAACAGCCGAGCTCTCCACCTGTGCCATTACAATTCATGCTACAGCGATGCCACAACAAAGTGATACTGCATCACAGGAAAATATCACGTGCTCCATGATACAAGCGTTTTCATTGGCGCAAGGCTACTCAATAAACTGATATGGCCGACTCCAGTCGCTTGTTGCACCAGTCAATAATTCCGGTGTTTGGAATTTTTTTTTTTGGAAGGGAAAAAATCACAAAAAATATTTGTTGGTGCCAAATGATACTTTTAATATAGTTCTTCCACACAGTGCGTGTGTTGTCGCAGCCTTTACGGTCACTTCAATGCAAGTCAAGCTGCCTTTTGCTAAACTTTTGCTGTTTTCAAGTTCCAAGAAAATTTATAATCAGAATACATGTCACTCAATTTTCTCAATACCGGTAACTGTTAGTTGGCAAAGATTTTTTTTTGTCCTTACCGTTATATTTCCGTCTTTACCGTTATGGCATTTTATAACGGTAAAGACAAGTTTGAATAACGGTAAAGACAGATTATGTCAGCATGAGGCAGGCTGAACTGGATTAGTGTGTCTTTCATGGTGAATTTTTCTTGGTATACACTTTTATATTTTTTGTGCAGCTGCTAATTATTGCATGGAAACACAGTGTCATTAATTTATAGGTAGCTTGCAACATATAGCTTTGTCAATGATCTTGAATTACATTTACTGGACAGTTTCAACGACCACATGTTCAGCAATTCTTAAAAGTGACAGGTAAACTTTTCGGTCACCTGTCTCGTGCGAGAGGTGAATTATTTTGAATATTTTGACCCCTGATTTCACAAAATTCTACCCCTGCATTTAAAAGCCTCTTATTCATTAGGCCTACAATACATATTAGTTTGCTGTCCTGTAAAATTTATCCACTCCACAAAGATTACAAGGTCTGGTAAGGTGGCTCCCTGGTTTCGGTGCAAAGTCATGTCATTTTTACCATATTTTTTGTACATCTCCGGAAGTTATAAAAATTGGGGCACACCGTATTAAGTTTTTCTAATTTTCAGTACCTGTGGCAAATTGATACAATGTGAATATTATGTAAAACATCCAATACTTTAAGACATAATTGTTTTCAGAATGTTCAAAAGTCATGTCAGTTTTCAGATTTTTTTAATGTATTCCTTGATACATGTAGTTTTTGAATATTAAACTCAATTTTAATGTAGGTAGCTATCTCAAAAAGGGCATGAATGAGACTCTGAAGTCACCTACTGAACTCCCCCACTTTTCCCGCCATTTAATGAAGTCCCAACAATGCAACGTCATAACGACGTTGACAAATGCCACGCCAACAAAAAGTTTGCCATTCAACATCATGATGTCACAAGGGAAAAATTATCAATAGCTTAAAAACGAGTCGCTGAAACGTAAACGTTGCCTGTCAAAGTATCTCATTCGCTCACAAGAGTACGATTACAAGGGAGATAATTCGTATGAGCAAAATGCTGCGCAGAACAGTCATTCTTGTAACCAGGGAGCCAGATAGGTACAAGGTACTCGAATGTTACCCGTGTCACTGTGGCACATAGAGTGATTAGAATAGAGTTTCCCCTCTCAGAGATACAGCTAACATGTGTGGTAAAACATTTGCATTGTCTCAAACATATTGTCTTAATTCAATAGAACATAGAAGTTGAGTTCAACGATCATTGTCTTCTTGCTGGTGACCTCAGTAGATTCA
Organism: Hanleya hanleyi; assembly: GCA_036873755.1. Classification (NCBI taxonomy): domain Eukaryota; kingdom Metazoa; phylum Mollusca; class Polyplacophora; order Lepidopleurida; family Hanleyidae; genus Hanleya; species Hanleya hanleyi. The sequence continues at coordinate 62,393 of JAVTVY010020567.1, forward strand.
TTCACTCTTCAGGATTTGTCTAAGAGGCTGAAATTGAGACACAGCAATCTGTGCTGTGTGCCTATATTACCTTGGTACATGCAGACAATTATCTGTGACTTCAATGAATGTTGAGATTATGCTCAGAAAGAACTGGCATTCAGTGATTCTCAGTTGCAATTACTTTTTTTGTTAGTCAAAATTAATATCGAATAAAGAATTATTTCAGTAACAATATCCTACAGAAAGAATATTGCAATTCGTTCTCAATTCTGCACTGCTAATGGGGAATTTTGAGGCACTTTACTGCTGCAGGAAATGTTCACTTCCCTTGCCTCTTATTTGATTGATAATGAATGGATACAGTACGAACTGGAAAGCAAAATGAGTTCAACATTCTTTATATCATTAGACAGTGAGAATTATACATACCCTGTACAACCCCATTACTGGAGATGTTCACTGCCACAGACACAGATCGCTGTCCAGGTGTTTCATAATCCAACCTCTTCCCAGACTGTAACCTAATCGCCCGACCATCTATTCTGAATAAATTATCAACTGTTGATGAAACGATAGTGTAAGAGACTTGTGTAGATGTATCAGCATTACTGAAGGTGTACACGGCTGTCTCATTCTCCATGACGGATACGGTCTCTGTGTTAGTGGTCACCTGTCGCCGAACCCGCTTCAAATGCTTGGGTTTAAACTTCAGGTCATCACTGACATTAATTGTAACTCTAGTAGGGATTGTGGTATGGTTCGATGGATCCAGAGCTAGGAGTTCCAAAACATACTGCTTAGCACGAAGGAGGTCTTTATTTTTTAGGTGAATGTTTCCAATCTGGTCGACATCAAAGACCGTATTTGGCATCAACATGTAACGAAGGGTACCTAGATCAGGGTCAACTGCAGTGACAGACAGAATGGTTTCTCGTTCCTCAGTTTCTGCATAGTTTATGTCAACTGCATACTCAGTTTGTGGGAATGATGGCAGGGTGTCATCGTCATCTTCAACAGTAATAGTGACAGTCGTTTGCGCTGCAAATTCACCAGATTTAGCCTCAATAACTAAAATGTACTGTTCCCTCTCTTCTCTATCTACTACTTTTGTGGTCACAATTTCTGCTCCTTTGACGCCAGTCAATTTAGTATGCAGGTCAAATCTGCCCATGTCGCCTGATACAATGCTGTAACTTATTTCCGTGTCATCCCTCTCCAGTCCAGCAGATGCCCTTAGATCACTGATGCCCTGCACTAGTGATCCGCGAGGTACATTTTCCTTTATCGTCCCTGTATATTCCATCTTCTGGAAGACTAATGGGCTCTCCGAGGTATCAAACACTTTGATATGAATCGTGTCATACCACATTTGCGTTCCAAGCTGATGTTTTATGATCAAAGGTAGTGTCCTTTGTATCAGTCTTGATATATCTGAGGTTGTAATGATATCCCCGCCTTGGACATTGAACAAATCAGCCAGATCTGTGCCATACACAGTTTCTATGCAACTGGATTGTCCATTTTCCCACGGCACTTTTGCTACAACATATCCCTTTTCAGCTGTGTGAGGAACAAGCACGCTTTTCTCAATCGCAGCGCCTGCTTGGTTTATTATGGAATGTGTAGAGATATACAACAACAACAACACTAAAAATTCACAGAAAGCCGCCATCTTGAATTTGGAATATGCTTCTCAGAGAAGGTTCTTCCTTCTTACCAATCGTTAAGGCTTCCTTAAGGGACCTAGATCGTACAAACCCAAACGCAGATACCTAGCCCTTCGCTAAGACACCATGATGTAAAATCCAAGTTATGGTTTTCTGAAATGATAAATAAATCATACAATGTGTACGAGGCGAATAGACGGTATTTTTGAGGTCAAGTCAGGTTTCGTCTGGCAATCCACTCACGCTAAGCCAGCATAAAACGGTTTCCACTACTGCTACTACTGTTTTCTTAGTCAATTCTTCTTCCGGGCCCTTATAAAAACATTTCCCGGGGGTAATCTCCTCGCTCCCAAGGGTGGTGTGTCCTTTCTAATGCGATCGCATTCACTTTCCCCCTCCCATACACATGCAACTAAAAGGTAAATGTATACCGGCATGCATTTCGGTACAAAATAACCGTCTGCCCTGAGGAATGTGTCATCTCCCAGCTATTCGTATCATGACCCCGTGTAACCTGTATTTACCTTGGCAGATTTCACGTCTGGCTGCGATCAAAATGCAGAGTGGTCGAGCACTGGAATCCAGAAAATAATTTGTATGAATAAATCTCTAGATTAGATTCAGCATAATTCGGTAGAGGAAAAAGAAACAGGGATGGTATTGAGGCGTGTCGCGGGAGGCATCCAGCGGTGGGAACAGCGTACTCCACTGGGGTATTTGAATGGGCGTGGACTAGGCCTGACGTCATGACGCGCACCTTGCACTTTGCAGGTGAAATCTCTTTGATATTCCGCAACGAGCACCACTATGATTAATATGTCCTGTATTAGATCATATGGAGTTGTCGAACAGGAACGAAATTACTCACATTAATAATAGTGAATACCTGCTCTAGCTTACTTATATTAGCCCACTATTTTTTATTTCTTCCCACCTAAAAGTCCATTTACTTTCAATTTCAATTTTAGATTATAATTTACGAATTACATAGATTTATTTATCTCAAGTTTCGAGTGAAATTTTAGAAACATCGCGGGGTAACCTGCATGCCTATTCCAGTGGTTGTTTGTTTGTTTTTTTGTTTTTTTCAGTTAAGCCCTGGGGATTTATTTGCCAGTGGTCGTTTGCATGGAGAAGAACGTAGGCAAGTAGAATAACTGCCAATTTAAAACTTGTATTAAGGATGTCGGCTGGTGGTAAATCAAAGTAATTAACTTTTTGAATAATGTATGTTCTTGCATTCAATAATTTTGTGTAATATGAGTAAAAACAAAGAAAAAATATAGGTTGGTGTGCATTTTTTAGCTGTAGGTAACGTTAAGTGGACTGACCCATGCTCAATTTGATAACCCAGAAAACATAGAGAATAGCCCTAGTTTTGAAGCATATTCATGAAATAATCATATAAATAGTATTTAACTTTTTCTTGTATTCTAACTGTTTGCAGATAATCACAATGTCTATCAAAATTTATCAAATTGGATGGACGTTGCATGGCCGTAGACAAGGGGGGGGTGCATAGCCCCAAATATTTGCAAGACAAAAAAAAATAGACATGTGTTTGTGAAATACATATTCCTCACTGCGTGTTTGTCAGAGGGGAAAGTGGTCAAGCAGAGGAAACGAGGCATGGCTATGCATATAAATTTCCTCCGAAATGTACAAAACACGTATTTCCTCCAAAACCACAACCTGGATGTGTCGCTGAGCTAATTAGTTTGCACAAGGTATTTTTTGTGTTGACCAAGTTTGAGGTTCAATAACCTTGGAAAGAAAATACCCACACACAAAACAAAAGAAAAAAGATTTAAAAAAAACCCAACAGGTTATTACGTGTGCGTTTTAATGTCGAGTTTTATTCACTGGAAAAGGCCAAGAACGCATCTCCAGCCATGTGGGATCCTGGAGCTTCCGGGGCCTAGGCGGCCCCTGGACCCTCGCCTTATTGTGCTGTGATAGTCCCCCCCCCCCAAATCTGAAACTTGTCTACGGCCTTGCGTTGCTGTGCAAAATTCTCGGGTAGAAGGCTTTTAAAGGAAATCCCTATCTCTTAACCCAAGAAAGGGAGACAACCCAATAGGAAAAACAGGCAAAATGGCTGCCAAAGCCAAAAACCACCAGCGGACATCCTTACAGAACTCACAGTGTGGGAACGGAGGTGAAGAAAAAGTGTATAGCTCTCGGAAGCTGTAAAGTGATAGCGAAAGATCGGCTAGCTGAACGTGAAAAAGATTATATCATTGGAAACTTGAGTGCAAATTCACAACCATTGAGCGGTTATAACTTCATTCCTTATACCAACGATCCTGTGACGTTCATCCGAGGAAGATATTTACAACCGATTAATTGAAGGACGCTTTTGACAAATAATATTTGACGACCCCACGGGGAACCCGTTAAAAGACAAACGGTTCATACGAAAGACGCGATTCTTTATTTAATCAAAGGCTAATTATTGACCGTTGGTCAGGATTGAGGAATGAGTATGGCTGCAGAGGCCAGTGAAATAAGGGGCGCAACAACATTCGTTAAAATTGCAACTTAGAACTGGTATATACACACAGATATATATAGTCTTCACATGATCATTGTAGGCGATTTACTTTGCGAAACGTAGCAGAATACAGTAAGCCCTACACATGATCATTGTACGCCATTTACTATCTTTCTTCTTTTGTTCTAGAAAGAATTGTATGCAATGTTCCTATATCATTTAGCATTCATATGAATATACACACCGGTTCATGTATGACAGCAGTTAAAATACCGGGGATATGACCTGGATCTCTGTTATTATATCGAGGCAGACAGGCACAGAAATATGACAACAGGATATCAAAATATTTATTTCCGTTATCTATCGTTCATGCACTAGCTGAATAACAGGTCAGCGAACAGAACATATTCTCGGTATACTTATATGCGTTAATCATGAGCCGGTGTGGTGGATATGTACTGGTGATCAGTGTCCCTTTTCATACCCTTTCCTACTGCAACCAAGGACGGAAACTTATCCCCAATGTGAAGAAAACTGTCGTAGCTTGTAGATGAGGGGGCTGGACACTCGTAGCGAGCAGAAATTCTTACCGGCTATCAGTACTAAAGTCTGTCCATTTTATATAGTCGTCTACTTTGGCCTTGTCAAAAAATCAAAATTTAGCTCCGGATAATTTTTTGCAGCGTGTATAACAAACTGAACAAACTTCAAATGACTACAATTGTACTCTGTGATACTGGTATATATCACGTTTGAAATAACTTTGTGATTCTCTCTATTTTAGTTAAATTGCTAAATTACATTGGGCGACATCATACTTTCATAAATGTATTGGTTTCAAGCGTACATTCATTGAGGCTGTATAAAGTAATAACAGGCGATCAGTGGATCGTGTATCGCCTATACCTCGCCCACACAACTTGCGAAATAAAATGTTTAGCCGCATACTCTACGACCGTATACGGCGTTATTGACCTTGCCCGATTGAACACTAATACATTATGACATCACCCTAAACAATGAGCCCCAGTATATTAAACAACTACTATGAAAAGTTATATAGAGAGAATTACAAAGTTATTTCAAGCGTAATATATTATCAAAATCATGGAGTAATAGGTCATTTTGTAGATAAATAGTTCAGTTTGTTATACAGGCTGCAAAAAAGAGCGGAATACACACACCAAATGTATTGATTTTGACAAGCTCCAAAGTATAGACGACTATTTAACTAGACAGATACGAGTATCACGTTAGGAAAGGCAATGTCATTATGAAGAGTCTCAGGTCCCATTTCCATATACTACCATTTCAACGAATTGTTATATACACGTAGGCCCTACCGATAAGAAAAAATAACAAATAGGCTTCTTGAACCGATGTACCGGTTCTTATGTACCGATATTTATTTTGAAACGTTTTGAAAATGTTTGTATACATAATGCAAATATCGATGTGTGAAGAACGCGTTCTTGCATTAAACACATACACTTCTTAATTGGAATATCCAAAGGTTAGGTTTCTGACGTAGAACGTATACGTTTTCAATGTGAATTCTGAGGCATGACCTTTCCAACAACGTAATCAGAGGCTACGCTGATAAACAGCCTGTCTCACTTAAGGAGAGTGGCACAAAGCTGTTTATGAGCGTAATCAGAGGCATGACTTTTGCACTATTGTAAATCTGGGGCATAATTGATGTGATTCTTACCAATGCAAGTAATGCGAATCTGAGGCATGATGTTTTCACTAATTAATTTAATAAAGAAGGCTTATCGTTTTCACTTATAAAAATGTGAGACAGAAGCATATTTTTAGACAAACTAAAGCTTTATTTATGAATCTTATAGCCATTAATAAATCCTTTATATGTGTTTGCCAATACGTGCACACTTTGTCATGGTTTATCACAAGCGTATATAGGGGCCTATGTATATCGATTATTTAGCAGGTGTACGCATGTAAGCGAAACTGAAGTAGGCCTACAACATAACACATCTAATTAATATCGATGTATTCAGATGAGAATCTATGGCACACCTGGTTCACTTTACAAGTTGATACAATCAAGAAGGACACAGGACGATAATGAAAGCCATAGGATGCGCAGAATATTGTAATTATAGGCTCGCTAGCAAAACAAAAAAGCTGAGAACTGTATGATTTACGTCATTTAAATAGGCCTACCTGGTTAATAGTTATATAACATGAGAGTAAAAGAATATGAGTATAACATGTGTGGACCAAGGAAAGGAAACTACCACGGTACTACCGATATACTCTAGAAAGCAATAAATGTATCTGCATGGTGACGACCATATACGTCGATGTCCTGTGATGTAACAACTGAATACAGGACCTGACGCGGTTTAGTGGAGATTTGCCACAAAGTAATTATGGGACACAGGTTCTTCGGGATATTGAAGAACAGCATCTCAAATTAGCGTATATCGCCAATTTCGAGGTGAAACGGCACCTTTTCTCTCTGTAATATGAAGCAAGTCCAGAACAACTGGACAACAACTACCAATTGACAAGGGAATAATTTCGATGTAAAGATTATTCTGGTTCTGGAATGGCTCCGTTAGCGTACAGAGGAGCTGTTTTCACCTCGGAATATGACGATTTTGTTCAAATACATTAAAGTTTTTATTCAAAAACATTGTAAGACCCAATGTCCCAAAATACTTTGAGCATACAACAAGGTACTGCTTTCTATGAACAATTTCTCATACATAACCATGTTATCGTAAACCATCAAGTAAAGTTTCCATCAAATGAAAGACCATTGCAAAGAGTGTGGGAAAATATTTATTGTAATTTTTTACGATTTTATTACACAGAGTAAACTGCAAATAAAGCATGGTATTCCATGGTGGTCTGTTGCAATCATATTTAGGTCCACTGCCTTCATACATATATTTCAAACTGTGCATGCACTTTCCAATGCTTGGTTCAAGCTTAAGGTGTGTACACTTTTGAGTTTCAACACAGACTCACTGTTTTCATGGGCAATCATGTTTCACGAAAATCGGGGAAATTAAATGCAACATTCAAATTGACTTGACCCTTACGAGTTACCATCTCCCAGATTTTGGTGAAAAATGTACCTTGGAACCGTGAGTCTGTGTTGAAACTTAAAGTATACACACTTAAGCTTGAATCAAGCATTAGAAAATGCATACAAAGTTTGAAATATATGTATTAAGGCAGTGTGACGTCACTGGACCTAAATATGATTGCAACAGACCACCATAGAATACCATGCTTTATTTGCAGTTATACTCTGTGTAATAAAATCGTAAAAAATTACAATAAATATTTTCCCACACTGTTTGCAACGGTCTTTCATTTGATGGAAACTTCACTTGAGGGTTTAGGCTAACTTTAATTTTGGGGCTTAAACTACACATCAAGCGGGATCAAGCCACATGACCACACAAGATTCTTTACAAGCAAGTCAACAAAATATCTTTTCCAATACAGGAGGAAGGTGAATCCGAAAATATTGGCGAAAAGCACTTTGTAGATCTTTTTCAATATATTTGTACATCTAGACTTAGATATATTCTTAGGATTCTACCTTTAATTTCCAAATCATTAGGATTGCTGTTATCCCTGAAACTATATACAAAGTACCCACATTCTGAAAATACGGGGAAATGTAACTATAATCAAGACGAAAAGAAAATGATGTGTTCTTTTCTTTTTGAATGTTTTTGGGATAATTTAGTTCTCATTTAAATTACTCGAAATTATAGTGCTAAACTACATATGCCCATATTAACGAATACATTAAAGGCCGTAAAATGAGACACAGTACAACGAAGGTTTCTTGCTATTATGTCTTTTTATCTGATCCCTGAAGTAATGATTTCGAAACATTAACCAAAACTTTAGGATTCTGTTCTACCAAAACAAGTGAGAAATGACTACATTGTAGTCAAAACCTGCGGCAGTGGTGATAATACAGTGAAAGACATATCAGAGGAGGTAGTGGTTATTGTAGAAAAAAGCGCCAATCTGCCTGTGTTTTTATGCCGAGGGAAGTAATTTTCAACTTGTAACCCACAATTGTAGGGATTGCGTAATAGTTCTGATACCATATAGATATATTCACTTTCCCCATTCAAAGTCCGACGATTTGACAGACGAACTCACCATGATCGCTTTGGCAATGTTTTGGTACAAGTATCGTGTATGCCAAGTTTCAAAACATTCGGTTCAGTCGTTACTTTTTGCAAATCAAGAAGGCTTTCAAATATTTGGAAATCCAAACAAATTTCGAGGATTTAGTCATAGCGCGAAAATCTGCGCTCTTCAGTCTCCCTTCTCGCTTAATTTGCCGATCAAAATGAAAAATTTATATTTCCTTCAAAGTTATTTTTCAATAAATTTAGTATCAGATCTATCACCTCGATCTGTGAAACTACGGAATGGGATTTGAGGCTTTATCGAACTGTCCAAGAGGCATAATGACACTTTTTCACTATTCAAATTGAGGCCTGTTACAGTCTTGATATTCGATTAAAATAATTAATTAAGTTTCTGCATTTACGTTCGTTATGATCTGCGAACTAAATTCCTTGCCACTATTTTCCACGCAGCAAGTCAATACCAAGACATGGTTTGCTTCTTCTATATAAATGATTAACTATTTCATTCTTAAGAAATATCATCTCATCTGACATTTTCGGCCAAGCCTTTTCGAAGGTTGCTAATTTTATGAATTTCTTTTCTTTAAAATCAAATTCTGCAAACAAGAAACCTTTCTAGTCAGTATCTATGGATATCTTCCTGTACTCAATTCGCGAATATGCTTAGTAGTATACAATGTGTAAAACGGTAGGATAGCGCCTCACTGCGCATGCGCGGAGTTAATTTTTGGGTTGCCATAGGGGGGGTTCGCATACGTGATGGGGAGGTTGGGGAGGTGCGCATGCGTGAGTTTGATGTGAGTGGGTGGGTTCAAAATGGCGGCCGGTTATTTTCTCTGGGACGTTGAAAGTCCGCCATTTTGAACCCACCCACTCACTCGGTTGCACTGATTTGACCTGGGATGTGAGTGGGTGGGTTTAAAATGGCGGCTTAGGGTGTTGTGTGTGTAAAATAAGGGTCCGCCATTTTGAACCCACCCACTCACCGGTTGACAGAAAAAAAAAGTTCCGGCAAAAAAAAAAAAAAAAAAATGTATTCATGCGCGGTGATGCGGTTTGGCCGTGGTTTTGGCGGTGATTCGGTCTCGGGAAAAAGCTTCCGCGGAGAAAAGTAGTCCCTAGATAAAATGGTCCGATTGGGTCGAGTGAGGTATCAAAGTGAAGCTTATGTGAAGGGGCATCTAATGGGCTGGGTGTGGGGTTGAACTATCGGCCTTCTGCGCATGCGCGTGGTAAGGGTATGAAAATAGCCGTGTTGAGCTAGGCAAGTCCCTAAGGGTCCGATGGGGTCGAGTGAGGTATCAAAGTGAAGCTTCGTGAAGGGGCATCTAATGGCTGGGTGTGGGGTTGAACTATCGGCCTTCTGCGCATGCGCGGTGGCCGAAGGGTATGAAAATAGCCGTGTTGGAGCTAGGGAAGCCCCTAAGGGTCCGATGGGGTCGAGTGAGGTATAAAAGTGAAGCTTATGTGAAGGGGCATCTAATGGGCTGGGTGTGGGGTTGAACTATCGGCATTCTGCGCATGCGCGGAGGCCCAAGGGTATGGAAATAGACGTTTTGGAGCTAGGGAAGCCCCTAATGGACCAATGGGGTCGAGTGAGGCATCGATGTGAAGCATTCGTGAAGGGGCATCTGATGGGCTGGGTGTGGGGTTGAAATATCGGCATTCTGCGCATGCGCGGTGGCCCAAGGGTATGGAAATAGCGGTTTTGGAGCTAGGGGAGTCCCGAATGGGCCAATGGAGTCGTAGGAGGTATCAAAGTGAAGCATTCGTGAAGGGGCATCTGATGGACTGGGCGTGGGGTTGAAATATCGGCATTCTGCGCATGCGCGGTGACCCGCGTGGCGTTGGAATAGACGTTTTGGAGCTAGGGCAGCCCCTAATGCGTCCAATGGGGCCGAGTGAGGTAACAAAAGTGAAGCATTCGTGAAGGCATCTGATGGACTGGTGTGGGGTTGACATATCGGCCTTCTGCGCATGCGCGGTGGCCCAAGGGCGCCGAAAATAGCCTTTTTTGGAGCTAGGGGAGCCCCTAATGGTCCAATGGGATCGATGAGGTATCAAAGTGAAGCATTCATGAAGGGGCATCTGATGGACGGCGTGGGGCGAACAGTCATTCTGCGCGCGGGGCCCAAGGGTATGAAAATAGACGTTTTGGCATCTAGGGGAGCCCCTAATGGTCGAATGGGGTCGAGTGAGGTATCAACGTGAAGCCTAGGTGAAGGGGTATTTGATGGCTGGGTGGCTGCATGTAAAATTTTCCCTGAAAAAAAAAATACGGAACACGGACTTTATCGAAAAACCTGGGAAAATGCCTATATGGGGTATGAGGGGTATATAGGTCGCCGGGCTTAACGGGGCTTGTCTATCAACAGAGTTATCTTCCCCTAGTTCCAGGGTGGGTGTATGTAAAAATTTTCCTGAAAAAATACGGAATACGGACTTTATCCTAAATTACGGGAAAATGCCTATATGGGGTATGGGAGGTATAGGACCATCCTGGGAAACGTACTTCTATACATTTGCGGTAGGGTTGTGGGGTCTCGTTTTACTCGTCTCGTCATTTAGAACATGATAGGAAGTGTCTCCGTGCGAATCGGTGAAATTTTTGAAAAAGTACGATATAGCCTCATATAGTCGCATACTGAGGGTATAGGACCGATGTTTGTCCCCCTGGGAAACGTACTTCTATACATTTGCGGTAGGGTTGTGAGGTCTCGTTTTACTCGTCTCGTCATTTAGAACATGATAGGAAGTGTCCCCGTGCGAATCGGTGAAATTTTTGAAAAAGTCACCGAGCCCCATATAGTCCCATACTGAGGGTATAGGATCGATGTTTGTCCCCCTGGGAAACGTACTTCTATACATTTGCGGTAGGGTTGTGGGGTCTCGTTTTACTCGTCTCGTCATTTAGAACATGATAGGAAGTGTCCCCATTACGAATCGGTGAAATTTTGAAAAAGTACGATATAGCCTCACTAGTCCCATACTGAGGGTATAGGATCAATGTTTGTCCCCCTGGGAAACGTACTTCTATACATTTGCGGTAGGGTTGTGGGGTCTCGTTTTGCTCGTCTCGTCATTTAGAACATGATAGGAAGTGTCCCCGTGCGAATCGGTGAAATTTTTGAAAAAGTACGATATAGCCTCATATAGTCCCATACTGGGGTATAGGTTCGATGTTTGTCCCCCTGGGAAACGTACTTCTATACATTTGCGGTAGGGTTGTGGGGTCTCGTTTTACTCGTCTCGGCATTTAGAACATGATAGGAAGTGTCCCCGTGCGAATCGGTGAAATTTTTGAAAAAAGTCACCGAGGCCTGGGTAGGCCATGAGCCTATACTGCATGTGTATGGGTGTATAGGCCATACAGGGTGAACATGTTGGAGTCCTAGGTGGGCACTCATGGTCCAATGGTCGAGTGAGGTCTTATTTTGAAGCTCTCGTGGAGAGGCATGACTACACTAATGGTTCGTCCGTGTTCAATAGTCTGCGCATGCAGTCTTTGGCCGTAGTATAGAAAACAGGCATTTTGGGTGCTATGTAGGGAATTGTGTTTGGGTTAGAGATGAGCTAATCACGGTTCGAATGGGTCGTGTGAGGTGTCAAAGTGAAGCTTGTGTGGGGTAAAGTCAGAATGGTGTGTTTTTGAATGCATGTCGCGTTAATCTGCGCATGCGCAGTTGGTTGTAGTAAGTAAAGTGGCCATTTTGGGGCAGCGAAGGAAGTTATTTGGGGTCGAGATGGGCTAATCACGGTTCGAATGCGTCCTGAAAGGTGTCATCTTGTAGTTCTCGGGGTGTACATTCCGATTTGAGGGATGTCCGCGTCATCTGTGACATCATCGGTGACGTCATCGGTACGAGTAGTAGCGAAAGTGGACATTTTCGGGCAGTACATGAAGGTATTTGGGGTCGAGATGGGCTATTCACAGTTCGAATGCGTCCTGGAAGGTGTCATCTTGTTGTTCTCGGGGTGTACATTCCGATTTGAGGGATGTCCGCGTCATCTGTGACGTCATTGATGACGTCATCGGTACGAGTAGTAGCGAAAGTGGACATTTGTGGGTGCGTGGGGGTGAGTTTGGTGTAGATAGGGACTATCCTTAGTCCGAATGCGTCGTGTGAGGTGTCATTTTGTAGCTCTCGAGGTGTACATTCCGAGTTGAGGCATGTCCGAAGCATCTGTGACGTCATTTTTAGCGAAAGTGGACATTTTGAGGCAGTGAAGGAAGGTATTCGGAGTA
>JAVTVY010020569.1:0-79034 GCA_036873755.1 Hanleya hanleyi
TTCGGGTGCAATTTTTTACAGAATGTTTTACAGAAGTTCGAGGAACTTTGTAGAGTGGTGCATAAATAAATATATAGAAAGATACCTCAAGTGGAACTCACTATCTTGCACATCTTAATCGGATAGACCCCTATGTGGCCTTCCGTTTTTCGAGATATTTAAATCTAGATGTAAAATGTTGCTCCCTTGCGTATTTTACCAGCATTTTTCCCATTTGTAAAAACTTTTGGATGAACAAAGAAAAGTTGTTAGATACGGAACTCAATCTCCCCTTCTGTAACGTTTTGGACAAGGGCCTGCCCATGCCTGGAATATTGCAAAATCTAGATATAAAACGGTGGCTTCAGGCCTCATTTCATATTGATAAGAACTTCATTAAACATATGGAGACGTCCCTTCTGGGGATGATCTTGAATTTTCAGATGTAAAACAACGCATTCTGGTGCATTCTGATAGAATACTTCCATGAAACATCTAACACATAAGTGTGAACGTTTGCTGGGGCGGAACTCCGTCGCTCCGCATCCCGACGGCCTGAAACCTTTGTCTGTTTTACAATTGGTCTCTTCTACAAGATTCACTATAATAAAATTGAAGAAAAACCAACAAAGATTGTAAGTTGATCTACATTCATGTATAGAGTGCTACCTAATGATGAATTAAGGCCAGGAAAGTAAGCGATGATGCAAAATTCATAGACCTGGCGAATGTAGAAGACATTAACCCATAACACTTCTATGGTTATACAGATATTGGAATTGGAAGAGCTTAACCCATAACACTTCAACGGTTATAGAAATATTGGAATTTAGTCAGAGAACTGTTTATATCATTGGCCATTCGGATTGCAACAGATGTGAATAATCAAATTGGGAATGCTATATTCATGCTCAGCAACCTAGAATACGTCATCAGTTACTTCTCCCTGATACACAGAAGTCAATTTCGCAGTTATTTTGCAAGATAAATCTCATTTTGAGATGCAAAAATGTACCTCCACGATTAGGCGGTCCCTTGCTATCCTGCAAGATTATTTTACCCAAATTTCATGAAAATCAAACAAGTCATTTAGAAGACATGTTACACAAGTTGTTGTCATTAGCGCCACCTAGCGATGGACAAATGTCATGAAAAACAATCAAGCAAAATTTAAAGCCCTAGGGAGACGGCACATTAATCATAATATTGTTTATGAAGGTTTTGATGTTAAGTCAGGTAATTGTGATTTTTCATTTAAATGGTCATTTGCTTTGCACTTAAAATGAATTATCATATCAGCAATGTTATATTTATGCTTGGCAACATAGAATAGAACAATTCTTTAAAAAAAACTACACCAATAGAATTTGTCAATTTTTATTTCACGGAAAACACCCTTTTTTTGCGACGAGAAAGAAAACGTGCCTTTATAGCAATTGTCTATCCTTCAAAACCATTATAATCAAATTTCATAGAAATTAAACAAGCCGTTCAGACAAAATCGTGTTATAGAGGTTTACTTATGCTCTGACTTGTGCTGATCAGTAGCTATCAAAGCACAAGCAGACACATTTCCTAGGCCTAAGGAGATAACACAGAAATTTGGACACGAAAATCTTTAACTGTTTCAGAGATATTCACGTTCAAACTCCCGACGGTCAGAGAATTGTATTATTTTTATTAAAAATGACCATTTGGTGTTTGCAACGAAGGTGATTTAATCATGTCAGCCATGCTTTTTTTAATACTAAGCAGCCTAAAAAGAACAATATACAAATTGGGGACGCAAAAACGTGCACTTATAGTTAAACCAAGAAACACCAAAACGGTTTCTATCCCTTAAGATCATTATAATCAAATTTCATAGAAATCAAACAAGCCGTGGGAGAAAGGTTTATCTATGCTCAGACTACAGTGCCATCTAGTGGTGAACAACGGCTATGAAAACACAACCAAAGGACCTGGTACGATAAGATGCACAAACCGCCCCAGATGAGGTACGGTTGAAGTTGAAAATGAAACAGTAATATGATATGAATGTCTCGATTAGCATGAATTATGCCATTTTGTTGACCTCTCTTTGAAATACTGAGAGCATGAGTGACACGTTTTTTTTAACAATAACTGTTCAAAGGGGTGGGTGGTACAAAATATATAACAATTTCAAGTTGGAAATGTACCGTTTACCCCACTGTAAATATATGAAGATAAACTGTAACCAAAAAAAATATTTAAACATAACGAGAGATCCTGAAGGATCTTGGCGCCCACCATTGTCCGATAATTGTAAGCTAATGACAAGAGGATCTTTTTGTCCATTGTTACTAAGAGCAAACGATTGATTTGTAATTTTGTTTACAGAATTTCGAATCTGAGCGAAAAAGATCGAAAAAGGGACACTGAAAAACACCAAGATATCATCTTTCTAAGTTTAAGGAGTTTCAAGATTTCTAGAAACTGTACTTATGTCAGTTGTTATAGTACAAGAGAAAAGAGCAAAGTTAGTCTGAAACTGAATGTCAGCGGAGGGGATCATTCTTCTTCGTTTTGTAGCATATTTTTTTTGCACGTGTCATCATTGAGTACTGGAAGCGAAGATAAATCTCTTTGACCCTTTGCCATGAGCTATGAAACATACTTAAGATTTTATAATTAGGAACGAATGCTAATTCTGTTCTGTTTACTGGGCTAGTTTGAGATATCTCTTTCAACATACCATGCTCGAAAATAGTAAGATGGTACAATGCTTAATGCTGAAGGATGTGATGCAACGTCACAACTCGGGAATACCGTATTAATTTTAAGCGTAACTTGGATTTTCGAACCGGGCCAAAAAAGTTATCTTGTACAACTAGGCCCCATGTGGGACCTGTGTACCAAATTTCAGAAAGATCCATGAAGTAGTTCCTGAGAATCGACGATATCAATGGTTCATGCGGAAATTCAAGATGGTGACCTGGCGGCCTTATTGGATTTTCGAATCGGACCAAAAAAAGGTATCTTGCACAACTGGACCACAAGGGGTACCTGTGTACCAAATTTGAGAAAGATCCATGCAGTACTTCTTGAGAAATCACGAAAACAAAGTTTCATGGGAAATCCAAGATGGGCGCCTGGTGGCCATATTGGATTTTCGAATCGGGCCAGAAAAGGTAACTTGCACAAATAGACCACAAAGGGAACCTGTGTACCAAATTTGACAAAGACCCATTCAATAGTTCATGAGAAATCGCAATAACAAAGTTTCATGAGGAAATTCAAGATGGCTGCCTGATGGACATATTGGATTTTGGAATCGGACCAGAAAAGGTATCTTGCACAACTAGACCCCAAGGGGAACCTGTGTACCGAATTTGGGAAAGATCCATGAAGTAGTTCCTGAGAAATCGAGATAACAAGGTTTCATGAGGAAATCTAAGATGGCCGCCTGGTGGCCATATTGGATTTTCGAATCGGACCAGAAAAGGTATCTTACACAACTAGACCCCAAGGGGAACATGCGTACCAAATTTGAGAAAGATCCATGCAGCAGTTCCTGAGAAATCGTGATAACAAGGTTTCATGGGGAAATCCAAGATGGCCGCCTTGTGGCCATATTGGATTTTCGAATCGGACCAGAAAAGGCATCTTGCACAACTAGACCCCAAAGGGAGCCTGTGTACTAAATTTGAGAAAGATCCATGCAGTAGTTCCTGAGAAATCACGATAACAAATTTGCATGGGGAGATCCAAGATGGCCGCCTGGTGGCCATATTGGATTTTCGAATCGGACCAGAAAAGGTATCTTGCACAACTGGACCACAAGGGGTATCAAATTTGACAAAGATCCATGCAGTAATTCCTGGGAAACCGCTATAACAAAGTTCATGGGGAAATCTACTATGGCCGCCTGGTGGCCATATTGGACTTTCGATTAGGACCGAAAAAGGTGTCTTGCACAACTAGACCCTAAGAGGATGGTTGCCTGGTGGCCATATTGGATTTTCGAATCGGACCAGAAAAGGTATCTTGCACAACTAGACCACAAGGGGAACCTGTGTACCAAATTTGACAAAGACCCATTCAGTAGTTCCTGAGAAATCGCAATAACAAAGTTTCATGAGGAAATCCAAGATGGCTGCCTGATGGACATATTGGATTTTGGAATCGGACCAGAAAAGGTGTCTTGCACAACTAGACCCCAAGGGGAACCTGTGTACCGAATTTGAGAAAGATCCATGCAGCAGTTCCTGAGAAATCGCGATAACAAGTTTTCATGGGGAAATCCAAGATGGCCGCCTTGTGGCCATATTGGATTTTCGAATCGGACCAGAAAAGGTATCTTGCACAACTAGACCCCAAGGGGAACCTGTCTACTAAATTTGAGAAAGATCCATGCAGTAATTCCTGAGAAATCACGATAACAAATTTGCATGGGGAAATCCAAGATGGCCGCCTGGTGGCCATATTCGATTTTCGAATCGGACCAGAAAAGGTATCTTGCACAACTGGACCACAAGGGGAACCTGTGTATCAAATTTGACAAAGATCCATGCAGTAATTCCTGGGAAACCGCTATAACAAAGTTCATGGGGAAATCTACTATGGCCGCCTGGTGGCCATATTGGACTTTCGATTAGGACCGAAAAAGGTGTCTTGCACAACTAGACCCTAAGAGGATGGTTGCCTGGTGGCCATATTGGATTTTCGAATCGGACCAGAAAAGGTATCTTGCACAACTAGACACCAAGGGGAACCTGTGTACCGAATTTGGGAAAGATCCATGCAGTAGTTCCTGGGAAATCGCGATAACAAGGTTTCATGGGGAAATCCAAGATGGCCGCCTTGTGGCCATATTGGATTTTCGAATCGGACCAGAAAAGGCATCTTGCACAACTAGACCCCAAGGGGAGCCTGTGTACTAAATTTGAGAAAGATCCATGCAGTAGTTCCTGAGAAATCACGATAACAAATTTGCATGGGGAGATCCAAAATGGCCGCCTGGTGGCCATATTGGATTTTCGAATCGGACCGAAAAAGATATTTTGCACAACTAGACCCCAAGGGGAACCTATGTACAAAATATGAGAAAGATCCATGAAGTACTTCCTGAGAAATCATGATAACAAAGTTGCATGGGAAGATCCAAGATGGCCGCCTGGTGGCCATATTGGATTTTCGAATCGGACCAGAAAAGGTATCTTGCACAACTAGACCACAAGGGGAACCTGTGTACCAAATTTGACAATGACCCATTCAGTAGTTCCTGAGAAATCGCAATAACAAAGTTTCATGAGGAAATCCAAGATGGCTGCCTGATGGACATATTGGATTTTGGAATCGGACCAGAAAAGGTGTCTTGCACAACTAGACCCCAAGGGGAACCTGTGTACCGAATTTGAGAAAGATCCATGCAGCAGTTCCTGAGAAATCGCGATAACAAGTTTTCATGGGGAAATCCAAGATGGCCGCCTTGTGGCCATATTGGATTTTCGAATCGGACCAGAAAAGGTATCTTGCACAACTAGACCCCAAGGGGAACCTGTCTACTAAATTTGAGAAAGATCCATGCAGTAGTTCCTGAGAAATCACGATAACAAATTTGCATGGGGAAATCCAAGATGGCCGCCTGGTGGCCATATTCGATTTTCGAATCGGACCAGAAAAGGTATCTTGCACAACTGGACCACAAGGGGAACCTGTGTATCAAATTTGACAAAGATCCATGCAGTAATTCCTGGGAAACCGCTATAACAAAGTTCATGGGGAAATCTACTATGGCCGCCTGGTGGCCATATTGGATTTTCGATTCGGACTGAAAAAGGTGTCTTGCACAACTAGACCCTAAGCGGATGGTTGCCTGGTGGCCATATTGGATTTTCGAATCGGACCAGAAAAGGTATCTTGCACAACTAGACACCAAGGGGAACCTGTGTACCGAATTTGGGAAAGATCCATGCAGTAGTTCCTGGGAAATCGCGATAACAAGGTTTCATGGGGAAATCCAAGATGGCCGCCTTGTGGCCATATTGGATTTTCGAATCGGACCAGAAAAGGTATCTTGCACAACTAGGCCCCAAGGGGAACCTGTGTACCAAATTTGAGAAAGATCCATGCAGTAGTTCCTGAGAAATCACGATAACAAGAATTGTTTACGGACGGACGACGGACGGACGAACGGACGGACGACGGATCAGCAAAATTCAGCAAATACTGCTATCTCTGTCGGATTGATCAGATTTTTGCATCACACAACAAAGAGGGAGGAGGGAATTTGGCTTAATGTCACACTCAAGTTTGTTTCACTCATATGGTGACAGTCAGCTTGGTTGGTGGAGGAAGCCGGAGCACCCGGAGAGAACCACCGCCCTTCGGCAAGTAACTGACAAACTTTCACACATGGACCAGCTGAGCTCGAACCCATGCCGGTTCAGCGGTGTGAGGCTAGCGGTCACCAGCGAAGCGCCTTAGACCACTCGGCCGCCGAGGGCCACTGCACACAACAAAGAGCTGCATAGGGGGGTATATATACATATTGTACACCCCAAGAGTGACCCTGCGAAAATCGTTTGGGTTTCCTTTAAACGGATCACGAGATACTCAATTCTGTGAGCGGGGAATACAATCTATTTATTTTTATTTTCAGTATTCGTCTTGTCCTTTTAATTAACGTGATTAACGTAACGGGGAAGGGAAGCGAATGTCACCTAACAACATCAATTTAATTATATATGGAACAAGAGCCCAAGGGGCTTCAATATACGCCCGTATATCTGGAATTACATTGGTTCAAATTTCAAGATTGTTTGATAGCCTTGATTCCAATTGATCTAGCAATCCAGAGAAAGGTCTACAATTTTTTGCTTATGAGAATGTAACAAAAATCACATCTTATATGAATGATAAACTAAAATGAGCTTAACTCTTGGTAACTAGTTGGCCTTGAAGCAAGAGCTGAGAGCTCACATATCCCACACTGAAATCGACAATAGTCAAACACAAGAAAATAGTAGTTTTCCCGCAAATGGATTCCTTTCAGACGAGAGAATCTTTCATGAAGGAAGAAGAAAGTGATGAAGTAAACCTTTGTTCTTGAGTTAATAAACAGGTGTGAAGTTCATAAAGGACTCCTCTCCCCCTTAAATTAGTAAATGTATGGTTTTTATTTCACAACAGTTTAACTAAATGAAGCGTTTCAAACATGGGAGACAACTCCGCAGGACAATACCATATAAATGCAGGGGAAAGAACTTCGAATATTCCAACAAAATTCCAACACATTTAGTCAGCTAAGCTGGATTCAGTTTTGGGGGACTGCGACCTAGACCTTTGACAAATTGATCTCATATGTATGGCTCCACTTTGCCATGCGAGTAAGGTATACTCAAAGTTTGGTACCAATCCATACCTTGAAACTAGAGCTATCGCATGGACAACAAATGTTAATGGATGAATTGACAGAATGCAACATCGCGTTACACGACCTCGTCTTCGACAGGCATATGAAAATGTGACTTTTAATGATTTCTTGATTTTGGGGTAACAGTGACCTTGACTTTTGACCTTGACCTCAATTTTAGTACACAACACATCGTCTTCCCTCAATCTATCAATGCACACAAATTTTGGGGTCACAGTGACCTTGACCTTTGACCTTGACCTACATTTTGGTATGTGACACATTGTGTCCCCCTAATGTATCTACGGACACAAAAAATGTTATTTTTGATAATTTCCTGATTTTGGGGCCAGTGACCTTTGACCTTGACCTAATTTTTGGTACATGACAAACAGTCTCCCCTCAATTTCTCAATGAACACAAAAGTCATGATTTTTAACAATTTCACGATTTTGGGGTCACAGTGACCTTGACCTTTGACCTTGACCTACATTTTGGTATGTGACACATTGTGTCCCCCTAATGTATCTACGGACATGTTATTTTTGATAATTTCCTGATTTTGGGGTCAGTGACCTTTGACCTTGACCTAATTTTTGGTATGCATCACTTCATTTCCGCCTATTGAATCCACTCACATAAAATTAGAAATTTTAAACGATTTCCTGATTTTTCGATCACACTGACCTTTGACCTCTGACCTTGACCAC
This sequence comes from Hanleya hanleyi, assembly GCA_036873755.1. Classification (NCBI taxonomy): domain Eukaryota; kingdom Metazoa; phylum Mollusca; class Polyplacophora; order Lepidopleurida; family Hanleyidae; genus Hanleya; species Hanleya hanleyi. Next base: position 8,068 of record JAVTVY010020569.1, read on the forward strand.
ATTTAATATGCAATACATCGTTCCCCCCCCCCTAGGGCATCCACTCACCAAAAATTAGAACTGTAGATAGAAAACTGTCAACGATCAATGATTTCCTGATTTTTGGCAACAGTGACCTTTGACCTCTGACCTCGACCTCAATTTTGATACGCGACACATCGTCTCCACCTGGCGTATCCACTCACAAAAAATTGCAACTGTGGATAGAAAACGTTCACAGATATAGACCGGACACCAACACTTCAGTGATTTCCTGTTTTTTAGGCCAGTGACCTTTGACCTGTGACCTCGACCTTCATTTTGGTACGCGACACATCGTCTCCCCATAGGGTATCCACTCACCAAAAATTGGAGCTGTGGATAGGAAACTGTCCCAGATATAGACCGGACACGAGAACCGGACAGATGGACAGACGGACAGACGGACGGAAACCGCCATCCCATAATACGACCGCCTTTTGGGCGGGCGTATAAAAAGGGTGTAAAACCAGGAATAAAAAACGCTCGGCCTGGCAGACCGTGGTTGAGGTGGTCACTCAGTATCTTTTTAATTCCACTGGAGTCATGTGATCCGTTGTGAATGGACTGTTCGCAGGCGGGGCGGTTTGTCCATCTTAACGTACCAGGTCCTGTCTCAGGCCTAAGGAGATAGCACACAAAGTCTGACCCGAAATCATCAACGGTTTCAGAGATATCCAAGTTTAAAGTAGCGACGGAGGCGGCGGCGGCGAATCGGGATGGGTCGTTTCTCATGACGAGAGATCCTGAAGGGTCTTGGCGCCCACCATTGTCCGATAATTGTAAACTAATGACAAGAGGATCTTTTTGCCCATTGTTACTAAGAACAAACGATTGATTTGAAATTTTGTTTACAGAATTTCGAATCTGAGCGAAAAAGATCGAAAAAGGGACACTGGAAAACACCAAGATATCATCTTCCTAAGTTTAAGGAGTTTCAAGATTTCTAGAAACTGTACTTATGTCAGTTGTAATAGTACCAGAGAAAAGAGCAAAGTTAGTCTGAAAGTGAATGTCCGGAGGATCATTCGTCTTCGTTTTGTAGTATTTTATTTTGCACGCGTCATCATTGGGTACTGGAAGCGAAGACAAATGTCTTTGACCCTTTGGCATGAGCTATGAAACATACTTAAGATTTTATAATTAGGGACGAATGCTAATTCTGTTCTGTTTACTGGGCTAGTTTGATATCATTAAGATATCATGCTCGAAAATAGTAACATGGTACAATACTTAATACTGAAGGGATCCGAGCATTAATGTTGAAACCTCGAAAGTGTCTGAATCCTGATTATCTCCCTTGGATCGAAACACGCAGTAGTCTAAAAGTTGTCGAGTTGTAACGTTGTGTCACAAGAGTGACGTCACTTCATGTAGCCGACCCGTCGGCACACGAAAGAGTTCACTGGACTAAGAAAACTGATTTAAAATTTGAAAATTTGCAGTAGTTCCTGAGAAATCGCGATAACAAGGTTTCATGGGGAAACCCAAGATGGCTGCCCTGTGGCCATATTGGATTTTCGAATCGGACCAGAAAAGGTATCTTGCACAAGTAGACCCCACGGGGAACCTGTGTACCAAATTTGAGAAAGATCCATGAAGTAGTTCCTGAGAAATCGCGATAACAAGGTTTCAGGATGAAATCCAATATGGCCACCAGGGGAACCTGTGTACCGAATTTGGGAAAGATCCATGAAGTAGTTCCTGAGAAATCGCGATACCAAGGTTTCATGGGGGAAATCCAAGATGGCTGCCTTGTGGCCATATTGGATTTTCGAATCGGACCAGAAAAGGCATCTTGCACAACTAGACCCCAAGGGGAACCTTGTACCAAATTTGGGAAAGATACATGCATTACTTCCAGAGAAATGACGATAACAATGTTTCATGGGGAAATCCAAGATGGCTGCCTTCTGGCCATATTGGATTTTCGAATCGGACCAGAAAAGGCATCTTGCACAACTAGACCCCAAGAGGAACCTGTGTACCAAATTTGAGAAAGATCCATGCAGTAGTTCCAGAGAAATCCCGATAAGGTTTCATGGGGAAATCCAAGATGGCTGCCTGATGGCCATATTGGATTTTCGAATCAGACAAAAAAAGGCATCTTGCACAACTAGACCCCAAGGGGAACCTGTATACCAAATTTGAGAAAGATCCATGAAGTAGTTCCTGAGAAATCGCGATAACAATGTTTCATGGGGAAATCCAAGATGGCCGCCTTGTGGCCACACTGGATTTTCGAATTGGACCAGAAAAGGTATCTTGCACAACTAGACCCCAAGGGGAACCTGTGTACCGAATTTGCGAAAGATCCATCCAGTAGTTCCTGAGAAATCGCGATAACAATGTTTCATGGGGAAATCCAAGATGGCCGCCTTGTGGCTATATTGGATTTTCGAATCGGACCAGAAAAGGTGTCTTGCACAACGGGATCCCAAGGGGAACCTGTGTACCGAATTTGGGAAAGATCCATGCAGTAGTTCTTGAAAAATCGCGATAACAAGGTTTCATGGGGAAATCCAAGGTGGTCGCCTTGTGGCCATATTGGATTTTTGAATCGGACCAGGAAAGGTATATTGCACAACTGGGCCACAAGGGGAACCTGTGTACCAAATTTGACAAAGATCCATGCAGTATTTCCTGAGAAACCACAATAACAAAGTTTCATGGTCAAATCTAATATGGCTGCCTGGTGGCCATATTGGATTTTCGAATCGGACCGAAAAAGGTGTCCCGCACAACTAGACCATCAGGAGAACCTGTGTACCAAATTTGAGAAAGATCCATGCAGTACTTCCTGAGAAATGACAATAACAATGTTTCATGGGAAAATCCAAGATGGCTGCCTGGTAGCCATATTGGATTTTCGAATCGGACAAGAAAAGTCACCTTGCACAACTAGACCCCAAGGGGAACCTGTGTACCAAATTTGAGAAAGATCCATGAAGTAGTTCCTGAGAAATCGCGATAACAAGGTTTCATGGGGAAATCCAAGATGGCTGCCTTGTGGCCATACTGGATTTTCGAATCGGAACAGAAAAGGTATCTTGCACAACTAGACCCCAAGGGGAACCTGTGTACCAAATTTGAGAAAGATCCATGAAGTAGTTCCCGAGAAATCGCGATAACAAGGTTTCATGGGGAAATCCAAGATGGCCGCCTTGTGGCAATACTGACTTTTCGAATCGGATCAGAAAAGGTATCTGCACAACTAGACCCCAAGGGGAGCCTGTGTACCAAATTTCAGAAAGATCCATGCAGTAGTTCCTGAGAAATCGCGCTAACAAGGTTTCATGGGGAAATCCAAAATGGCCGCCTTGTGGCCATATTGGATTTTTTAATCGGACCAGAAAAGGTATCTTGTACAACTAGACCCCAAGGGGAACCTGTGTACCGAATTTGGGAAAGATCCATGAAGTCGTTCCTGAGAAATCGCGATAACAAAGTTTCATGGGGGAAATCCAAGATGGCCGCGTTGTGGCCCTTTTGGATTTTCGAATCGGACCAGAAAAGCTATCTGCACAACTAGACCCCAAGGGGAACCTGTGTACCAAATTTCAGAAAGATCCATGCAGTAGTTCCTGAGAAATCGCGATAACAAGGTTTCATGGGGAAATCCAAGATGGCCGCCTTGTGGCCATATTGGATTTTTGAAAGGTGTCTAGAATAACATACTAAAAGTCTACAAACAGATATGCATGGGAAATATATTAAATTTCAAGTTGAAATTTGGGGTATTTTTCGCGAAATTTCATTGTTTACCTGTCTCTTGCTCCTATAAGAAAACCTTGTACTTGGTACTAAGCGTGAAAGAAATGGGTCATTACTTACACTCATTCCATTCGTTATCATATCAAGGTTATACTCAGCCTAAAATAATACCCTTGCACGAAAATATTTATGGAGAAATTCAAAATGGCGGATGTGTGGGGTCATTCTAAATCTGAACTTTTTACCATTTTCATGACAGTCCAGGCTATCTATCTGGTTTTTTTTAGCTAGACCCAAAACAAATTGCAACAGAATTTTTTCCACTGGTATATATTTCTAATAGGTTCCCAGAACAACATACTAAAAGTCTACCAAAATCTATTTGGTGGAGATACGACTTTTTTTGAAAACAAAGATGCGCCATTTTATAATACATAATAGGCTATTATGCCTCATATAAGCAAGGTAGAATATTGTTTTTTCCGTGAATAAGGACAGTTTATCACCCAGAAATCCAATTAATGCATGACCCAGGGTACAGTATGCCATGGTGGTGAAAACATGTGTCTTCCCGGTGGATTTGCTCATGAGCGTAGATAGCAAACTGATAGTTCAGCATCAGGCTATATGAATTATACATGGTAATATTCAGTCGGTTAACATTTTTGCCATTAGCATAATCATCTGAAAGAGGAATTCTCTCCCAAAATAAATGAAATGACAAACTGTGATATATTTTCCTTCAGCCGATAACTGTCACAGACAACATCTTCATAAACCCACTCATGGAGATATCTCTCTATTATCACAACAGTGCCTTGTTGAAAAATACAGCTCTGCAAACCATTAATGATCTATGGCAATTGTGTGTCCGATATGTTTTGACGAAAGAAGAATAATTATGCAGATCCTATCATCTAATTATCAAACAAATATCCACTCTAAACACGCGAACCTTGATACTTAGCTGATGCTGATGTTGGTGGAAGGTTTTGAATGCCAGTATGTCGGCACCTCTTCCCACTTCCCTTATATGTGTTGTAATTGTACCAGCACATATACGGTTCGTTTTTGTCACAGGAACGCTTGTATCTCATGCAGCCTATTGCTTCGTCAGGGTTACCATTGTATAAACACACAAGCACCTGCAATAGATAAACTGAATCGGGGCTCCCAATGGCCTGATTGAACACTTCAGCTTGTTGGCGAAATAGCTCATTGAGCGTTGTTTTCTTTACGGCCGCACATTTGCCAATGCCATATGGCATGTATGGTCAGTATACTGTGTCAAAGCCCTGAATGGCATGCAGTATATTTGTGCAGACTTACATTCCCAGCACAGCCTTTGTCTTCTTGACATTCCAAACTATAAGTTTCTTTGCATTCTCTTGGCTGAAAGTCGATGCCATTGTCACCCATGTCTGCATAGAAACAGAGCAGAACTAACAGGTCAATATCATAACCAACCAAAGTTTTGATGCTTTCAGTCGATTAAACGGCAGCTTTTAAAATAAAAACATCTGCATCTGAAACATCCCGCCCTTTCCAACTGGGCACTCATAAGAGTAATGAACTGCTACTTGTTGACGTTGTTTGCTATGAATTCGTTTTTCTTTGACTGAATGACCATGTCACTAGCGAGGCCGGAGAGTTTGGAATGTCAAGAAGACACAGGCTGTGCTAGGAATGCAAGTCTGTAAAATATGTTGCTTGTGCATGCCATTCTGGGCTGTGACACAGTATTCCGACCATATGGCATTGACAAAGGTGATGCCTTGAATAAGACAACTGTCACTGAGCTATTTCGTCAACAAGCTGAAGTGTTCATCCAGGTCACGAGAGTCCCGACGAAGGTCATTTATTGCAGCAGCATAGAACACGCCTATATGTTTATACAGTAGTAACCCAGACGAAGGAATTGACTTGAGGGGAAGACCATCCATTGCAGCCACAAAAATGGGAGTGGACAAGTCAATCGGTTTCTCCCTGCGAAAACTGATCTGCCACCAGCTTCAGGGGTTACTTGAGGTTATCAGGTGGAACTGAAAGAAGGATTGCAGCTGAAGCAGATGCGCCTGTAAGGATCATGGCCTGGACTGTTCAAGTGTGTGTGGAGAATGCAAACGACTGAGCTGTGCAAACTCATCAAACCCAGACCTTTGAAAATGACATTGGCGAAGACTGGTATTGGGATTGATAGTGCTGTGAAATATTCCTCAACTTATGGCAGTGTTTATGAGGAATAAAAATAAAAGACATCAACTATATGTATGAAAAGTCACTTCCCCTAGTAATGTTACCATGAACCAGAATGTAGAATGAAACTTGATAAGTTATGCCGTCAACTTTGCCTATAATTCAAAGTATTATTTGTTTGATAATTAAATGATATATTAGGATCTGCATAATTATTCTTCTTTCATCAATAACATTTGTCTTACAAACAATTGTGATGGATCATAAATGTTTAGCAGATTGTCGTTATATATCTGAACTATTTGCTAAACGCGACGTTGAATCTAATTTCTCTTCCTCTAATAATTGGCAAGGCTGCATTTTTTTCCCGCAAGGTACAAACACTATTGAATGTCGGACCTGACACTGGCTACGTGCTTGTGATAATAGAGTTATACCTTTATAAGTTAATGGAACTATTGTCTGTGATTGTCATAGGTTGAAAGAAAATATATCACAGCTTCTCAGTTCCCTTTCGGATAACAATGCTAATGGAAATAATGCCAACTGGCAGGATATTACCATGTATGATTATATACCCTGGTGCTGAACTATCGTTTTGCTATCTACATTTATGAGCAAATCCATTGGGAATGCAAATGTTTTAACCACCATAGAATAATGTATCCTAGATCATCATGTATTGATTGGATTTCTGGATGATAAACCTGACCTTATTCAGAGACAAACCAATATTTTCTACATTCTTATATGAAGCATGATGGTGTATCTTTGTTTTAGAAAAAGTCGTATCTCCACCAAATAGATTTTAGTAGACTTTTTAGTATATTGTTCTGTGGACCTATTAGAAATGCATACCAGTGAAAAATATTCTGTTGCAATTTGTTTTGGGTCCAGCTAAAAAAAACCCAGATAGATTGCCCGAACTGTCAAGAAAATGGTAAAAAGTTCAGATTTAGAATGACCCCATACATCCGCCATTTTGAATTTCTTCATAAATATTTTCGTGCAAGCGTATTATTTTAGGCTGAGTATAACCTTGATATGATAACGAATGGAATGAGTGTAAGTAATGACCCATTTCTTTCTCGCTTACTACCAAGTACAAGGTTTTCTTATAGGAGCAAGAGACAGATAAACACTGAAATTTCGCGAAAAATACCTCAAATTTCAACTTGAAATTTAAGATATTTCCCATGCATATGAGATTGTAGACTTTTAGTATGTTACTCTGGGGACCTTTCTGAAATGCATAGCAGTGAAATAAATTCTGTTGCAATTTGTGGTGGGTTGACCCCAAAAATGCGCTAGATTTACTGGACTAAAACAGCGATTTGAACAGCCCACCATCTGGTGATGGTGGGCTAAAAACATAAGAGCAATCACTTTGTGGAAATGCTCTAAACAGTCACATCAATGGAAGATTTCTATATCAGTATTTCATAACCGATATATGTGGCTTCAGGAGGAAAATGTTTAGAATCCAAAAGAAAGCTACACCAAATGTTTCCTTCTCTTGATGATAAAATTCGAAGACTGCAATTATCAGATATTTGCAAATTGCTGAATATTGTGGTCAAAATCTTCAGTTAGAACGGGAACTATAATGTATATTTCCTTGAATGCTCAGCATTTGTCGGTTAGAGTGGGTGATAGGTCGTTGCTCCTAACAAAGTAGGAAATTATAAAACTATATACATGTAAATTATATGGCCGGCCCATATACCTAGCACGATTACGGTTGGCTTTCTTCAGGGTTTGGTAAAGTTCAGGATTAAAGGGTGATTTATACATCATCTTCTCCTCAGTTAACGGAAGAGGAAAAATATCATTGGATGTTGCCCTGCTAGATCAATCAGAATAGTAGAAATCTACACATATTACCTTAGTTGCTGCTGCAACGTTAGCCCCTCTCTCCAACAGCTCAATGACCATGTCCACGTTTCCCTCCTTCGATGCCAGATGGAGGGCTGTTATGTTATTCTGAGATAAACAAATAACATCATAAAAAAAGGCTCGAGGTCGGCCATCCTCAATAAGCTTCTGACTTATGGCAGCCAGTTGCATACCTGGTATGCATTATGAAATTACAACACATATAAGGGAAGTGGGAAGAGGTGCCGACATACTGACTGCGTCACATGACTTCACAGAATAGTCTTCTGGTTAATCTATTCTAAAGCACATACCAAGAATCTAACGATTCGTGATATATATTGTATCTCAGGTACGCTTTTATTGTACCTGTTCATGATCCGTCTATATATATTGTGGTAGTTGGGTCTAGTGATGGACAGGCGGAACTGTCAACCATACACCTAAAATTGTCCGTGGGTAATAATGTGAAGACTGCAGTAGCAGGTTTTCGTAAAACATGAATGAACGAGATAAGCAGATCGATGACCACATCCGTGTAAATCGATGAGTCTCAAAAGGCCCAGAAATTATGATATTTAAAAGTACACCCAAGGTTCGAGACCAACCAGGCAATAATTTATCTACACACGTGGTTATACAGGGTATTCATGAAGTTATATACCAAGAACAATGATGATGTTCTTCATTACAACCCAGGTCTATTACATTTACATGGATGAGGTCAATAGAGAATCAGCTGATAATTCTATTTTTGTTGTTGGTTTCAATCTCAAACACTCGGTCTATGGTTAATTGGAGGTACATGCATATATCATTCAGCATGTACGAGATGGTGTGTCCGAAAATGTCAGATTAGGGTGCAAAATTCTACTGCATATATATTGTCAGGAGCACTTCTGTGGGGGTATCATGTAAGACTGTTGTTCTGCTGAGTCTGTGCGTGAGCAATGGGTGGAGTATGTATATGTTATCACGGAGACAAAAGTACTTACCGAATTGCTGGTGTTAATGTTCGTGCTGCCCTCAAGGTACTCCAGCAATTTTGGCAAGTTGCCAATTCTTGCTGCTCGCAAAAACCCCACAGTTTCGACACTCTGCAACAGATAAAGTAAACATGTAAACACAAAACAAAATGTTATCTTGAGATTCTAAAGTATGGGTACATCAACAAGTGTGATAAATCACCATACAAAGCTAGATTCATAGCTGGTTCTAGAATCTGCGCCACCAAGCTTCTTTCAACCCTGTTGACGAGGGCCCTTCAGGAGGTAAAAGCATTTTGGGAAAGGTATTGCGCCACTATTTCTAAAAACTCTGGCGTTGAATGTATGTGGATATTGAAAAACTCAAAATGTCTTACGGAAGAACTTGATGCTAAAGGTCACATACCGTATAGACATGTATCCACATGGGATTTCTCGACTCTCTATACTACAATCCCTCATCAGGACCTTATTGACCGTCTAAGTTCATTGATAGTATCTGTGTTCAAGAAAACTGATCGTAGATATATTAATGTCGGAAGCCATAAAGCATTCTTTAGCTCTACTACATACAAGAGATATCATTCATGGGATGTTTCTTTGTTTATAGAGTTGCTTGAATTTCTCATTAAAAATATCTATGCGAAATTTGGCAACAGAATATATCAACAGCATATAGATATTCCAATGGGTACTAATTGTGCACCCCTATTGGCTGACCTATATCTGTTCTCTTATGAATATGACTATATGCAGGCGCTTTCAAAAACCGATCCATTCAAAGCCCGTTCCTTCTCATTCACCAAATAATAATAATAATAATAATAGGCTTTATTTATCCTCGATATACACTCTTAGGCTAATGCCTTTCTGCCAGAGGGTCGAGACTTACATATGTACACAACATGACGAGACAAATATATACAAATTAAAAACTATATCCGTTCGTAAACGCATGAGTTGTATAAATATCAAAATAGTATATTAAAATCGTACATATTTAAGAATTGAGCATATGCCTTCGTAGGCTGGATTTAAAAATATTCAAGCTGCCAGCAGCCTTAATATCTTGCGGTATTCTGTTCCATACATTGGAACCACTATACGAAAAACTCTTCTTGAACTGTTCGGTTTTATGACGAGGAATATAAAAACAGTTTGATTGAGTAGATCGAGTTGATCTACTATGTACTTCTCTGACAGCTTAATTAAGTCACTCAAATAATGCGGATTTAATCCGTGAAGCACTTTATACATTTGAACAGCTTCGTTGTAGTTCACCAGGTTTCGGAATGACAACCAATTAAGTCTAGAAAATAAATCAGATTTGGATGTATTAAAATCGGCGTCAAGAATATTTCTGGCTATTCTAGCTTGGAGACGTTCAAGTTTTGTTAATAGAGTAACACTACAATGCCCCCAAATTGTTGAGCAATAGTTCAGATGAGGTAAAATAAAATAATAATTCGAGCTTGGATGGGTAAAAATTGTTTGATTTTCTTTTGTTTGTATATTAGAAAAACGACTTTTTGGCACACACTGTTGACTTGATCTTCCCAACATAGGCCTTCGTCCACCTTGATACCCAATACCTTTTCACATTTAGAATTTACAATGGTTTTGTCTTGGAGCTTAACGTTCAGTTCATTAGACTGTCGCGACCTTCTTTGCTTAGTTGTTAGTAGCATTGTCTTAGTCTTGGTGGGATTAATGCACATTTTATTGGTCGCGCACCATTGCGACACATTCTCCACAGCGTCATTCAATTTTCGTTCAATCTGACACATAGTATTCCCTTTGGCTACTGCGGTGGAATCATCAGCATATAGATGAAGGATACATTTGTCACTATACAACGGAAGGTCGTTAATAAACAACAAAAAGAACAACGGGCAAAGAATAGAACCCTGGGGCACCCCTAACTCTGAGTGCATATCCTCGCTAAAACTTGTTCCTATGCACTCATTGTCGTCGGTCTTGGAGGTATGACTGGAACATAGATAGTGCTTGACGACCACATCTGTAGACTGATAATTTGTCAAGTAGCAATGCGTGGTCGACTAAATCAAAAGCTTTGCGGAAATCTACCAAAAGAATCCCTACCATATAACCACAATCTATGTCTCTATAACAAGAGTCGAGCAAGTTTGTTAATGCGGTCTGGCAGGAGTGAAATTTCCTGAAACCAGATTGATTTTCCGAAATTAAATTATATGTACTCACGAAATCATAGAAATGATTGTGTATATGTCTTTCGAGGAGTTTTGACAAAACGGGTAAGATCGCAATAGGTCTGTAGTTAGAAGTATGTTCACGACTTCCTGATTTGAAAATGGGCACAATTTTGGCAATTTTCCAAAGATTTGGGAATTTTCCTGTCGAAATGGACATATTCAAGATATAGGTTAAACTGGGAGCCAAAACATTCGAGGCCATGTTAAGGAATTTCGGGTGAAGCCCATCCAAACCAATTGCTTTCTTGGCGTCAATTTCGGATAGCATCTTCCTGACATAATCGATGCCCATTAACGGAATTTCAAAAGTAATCCCGACTGGAATGCGGGGGTTCACATACTGTTCAAGTTTAGTGAAAATGTTACAATTAGGACAATCTGTCGTTGTTTGTTTCACATACTCTTTGGCAATGTTTGTGAAATACTCGTTGAATATTCTAGCAATACCAGAGGGATTCATTTCATCTCCATCGGTTCCCTCAATCAGTGTTGGTATCGTATCCATTCCACGTGGAAAAAGTTGACCAAAGTGGTTCCAAAAATTTTTGACAGATGTTTTGCATGCATTTAACACAGTCTGGAAGTAGTTCTTCTTTGCATTCGTAATAAGTCGTTTAACAGTGTTTCTCACCGAAATTGCAGTGTCTTTGCAGTGTCGCGTGCGTCCATGGGTATTGCTAGATCCTGTGTTAAATGTGACGATTTTAATCAGTCACAAAACATTGTTGCAGAAACTTATAAAACAGGGCTACACCACCAAGCGCCTCCACTCAAAGTTTCTCAAATTTGGCGATACATATTGCATGCTGATAGCAAAATACGAGCGTGACGTGCAAGATCTATGGCGTTACGTTTCGTAACTTGTGTCTAATTCCGCTTAACCCGGGGCTAGGGGCCGTATGAACCCATGTACTTCAAGATCCTCATGGTACGCATATGAACAGACACAATCAAAGCGTGACTGAGATACATCATTCTATAGATGACGACTTTACAACAAATATTATGAGTTAAGAATACTGAGCAGCGATAAGGATTTGATATTTTTGAAACATCATGTCTTGCCGGCATCATTGAAAACTGTTGACCGCTTCTCTCTTGCAGGAAACAAGCCTATGTTTATGTATACTATGATTGTCTTTTCGAATTTGGTGCTAATACTGTTATATGGAATATGGAATAGGTATTTGGATTATGGACGCGGATATTCTCTAATGGACGACGGCTGAATTATGAATGACGGACCAGCCGCTTGTAATTCTTTTCTTCTCAAATTTAAACTTAAATTTACCAGATTGAATATACTTGTTGAATAGCCAAGAATAACCCAATTCGTATACTGATAGACTTGTATACATCAATTTACAAAAAAAATATACCGGTAATGTAATTAATTGAACTGATATCGTACAGGAGATATATGAACCACATATACAATGTACGCGGCGGTGAACAGGATTGAAGAAGATTACGTAGAATTCCTGTAATTACCCTGGCTGCTGGCTGCATACCTGGAATATTCAAATTGCATGTTATAAACTTGTCGTTACCCAAACCAAACCCTACAGCACATTCATCACAAAAGATAGTAGTAATGTGTCTTGAGGCATGTGCGCTGTGAGTTTGGTGCTTCTATGAACACTATAATCATTTGTAGATAGGGTGCATTATAACGGGAAAATGGAGACGGATGAGCTTACAGGACACTATCCCAAGCACAATTTTGGCCGAGGGGTAAAAGCGGAATTTAATAACTTCATAGTCACCATAGAAAGCCAGCCATGTGGTTGTCTGTTTCTTCTTCTAATCTCTTGGATGTGAATCCGAGACAAATTTGTATGTCAGTGTGGTTTGATGACGTCAATAATAGAGATAATTAGATAGACAAATAAAGACATATTTTCTTTTCTAAAGTGTATAGGATTCTGATTCTTTGCATTCCATTTCCATTGTGTGACAGGTTATTGGATATCACCTTTGCGACTCGGTTACCACATAGTTTCAGAAATATAGTTACCATAGCAACCGGTAACCAAGCGTTTTATTACAGGAACTTGAACAGTTGAAGTGATTGTTTTGATGTATATGCATATGATGAATCACATAAACCTTTGTTATTGAATATTCAGTAATTAACATTTCATAACCTGCGCAATTTTCGAAATGAATCTTTATAGTCGATCAGCGTGGCATAAAATGAAAATACATTCAACTTATCTGGAATGCATCCACTGTTGAAACAAATTTTTTCTACTTCTCATGAGTTCCATCTGCAACCCCAATCAACATGATTTTTACCCTATAATTTGCGAAAATTGCTCATTTCTTACCATATTTTTCAGTCGGACTTCGGTCTGTGTTTTTTTTTCTGGAACATAATGGAAAACAATGATAAACACAATTAATGATGCAGCAACAAATAACACTGTTCAGACTTATACGTGGAATCTTCAATAATGACAATCATGAATGCGAACTGTGGAAAGTCCATGTGAATAACACAAAACAAAACAGCTGAATTTTAAACATATGCTGACTACTGCCTTTCGACGGCGTGCGTATAGTGAGGCGTGACCCGTTCGAAGCCTCGCCTGCTTTCTGGGTAGTGTTATATTTATATGTATCGTGATACAGTGAAGTGTATCTGCAATCTAATCTTGTGCCGTCACGTGGGCCCCTTACCAATAAGCTATGTCTCGAAATCCTGTAGTATTTAAGTCCTATACGATCCTATAAGATTTAAAAAAATCCTATCGGACCGAATCTTATACGATTCCAAATCTTATGTGAATTTTTAAATAACTTATATGATATTATATATTTTCCAAATTGTATGAGAACTATTTCCTATAGGATCCTAGAACTGTTTTATATCATCCAGGGCACAGTATTGACATTATGTGATTGACGGTCCATTCAGGCAAGAAATATATAGTTTAACATTGTATAACTGAACCTGAGAATAAAACGAAATCGTAAACTTTAATTGACATTCAAATGTTAAATTGTAACTGTTATTCAAATCTGAAATTTTAATTGTTATTAGTCAAGTTTCAATTCAAATGTCAAATTTAAATTTGGATTCATTTAAAATTCATTCCCAGTTTAAGATGCACCTATAAAATTGTTTTAAATATTGATATTTGTCAAAATCAAAGTATTCAAACATTTAACAATTAGCAAAATATTTAATAATAGACGTCGCAAATATATACTGTCTGGTGACATGCGTCGGTAAACAACATATACATGAATAATGTCACCACATCTCTGAAGTGTATTTTTCCTTAGGATCCCGTAGTTGTAGTCTAGTATTTACCAAAAGATTTACAGTGCATGGTCTATGATGATTGAATAAAGAAATCATCAATAGCTTTGTGTTGTGTTGTGAGGTTTTGTTAATACTCTATTAGTTCAATGAGCTTCTCGTATTGAACATATACACATGCGCTGTCAGAGTGATGATCATGCACATGACAGTTTGTATGAATACGGAATTGATGTATATTCCACATTTCCTGGTTCACTGTGGTACTACATTCATGACAGAGAGAACACACATTATTTGTGTTGGGAGAAGGACTTTTTCCCAATCGGGCAGGCTGTGTACACAACAATGGGTCTATCTGTTCGCATGTATCTACTTGACCATGTAAGACTGCTCATAGCAATGCTTTACTAATATTTGCATTACATACAGTGTGCTATACTATCAATAGGAAAGTACCATCTCTGTCGGGAATATTTTGATTTGTAAGCCCAACATTCCTGAATCTTGCAGTTATTGAGATTTTGTATGAATTTCCTATAAAAATCTGTTTAAAAATTTTAAGGATGTTATAGGATTCTGATAGCTTCCTTCAGAATAAACTATAAGATCCCTTATTTTGGTCCAAATCTCACAGGATCCTTCAGAAAATCCTATGGAATTATTCACACAGGCCCGTAGGCTCTTTTAGAAAATACTTAAGGACGTGGGTCAAAATCTCATATGAAATCCTATAGGATTTTCCAAATGCCAACTGAAAAAATGTTCCCTTCCCAAAAATAGGGTATATGCATTTGTATTGGTATTTATCTTTTAACTCTCATCCAATCTATCTTAACTGCATGACTTATTGCAAAGCAGGTATGGAGCAAACTAGAAAATGTTACTTGAAAAAACGTGCGATTGAACTATCATATCATATAGAGTAATAAAATGCATGGTCATACATTTTATTAATGACCCTAACTGTCTGAAATTTATAATATTGTATTTAGTGTAAACGCCAGTGTTTTTTTTACAATCAGAATTTGGTTTTGTATCTCAATTGTATGACATAATTCAGGGGCCGTATCCAAATATCACGTTATTTAAGATTGGGGTTACTGAAGATCTGAATAATTATAGAGGGATATCTTTATTGAGCATTTTAGTCACATAACCGATTGAATACATTATTGGCCTCAAAGGTTGAAATATTGAAAAAATCTTATGTTATATTGTGAGATTGCTTTGAAAAGTAGGCAGCACCAACTCAACTGAAACATGATTAACTTGTTAAATACATCAATGTTAATTGTATATGTATATGTTTATTATTATGTATTGTATCTGTATTCGGGCATATGGCCAAGTACAATAAACGATTCATTCATTCATGTTTAAACTTCATTACATACTATTCAGCACTATTGACAGGGGTACTTCGTGTCAGCATTTGTTTCATATTTCAAACGATGACATTTAAATGGGATCTTATCCAAATTACTGATTATTGCAGGAACTGTATTTAATTAACAAATGAACACGAATAAATAGATCATATTGTGTTGGAAAAGATGATATGGTGCCAGGGAATAATTCAGACAAAATTCAAGTGTACCAGATCAGATGAATAGTAGCTAGGATTTGACGGACATGGCTTTTGAAGGTAATCGTCGCCGAGCTGATAGACTGATTTTTAGGTTAGCGACCCTCATTCCTTCACCTTCTCTCAAGCTGGCAAACCGTCAT
This sequence comes from Hanleya hanleyi, assembly GCA_036873755.1. Taxonomy (NCBI): domain Eukaryota; kingdom Metazoa; phylum Mollusca; class Polyplacophora; order Lepidopleurida; family Hanleyidae; genus Hanleya; species Hanleya hanleyi. The sequence goes on from JAVTVY010020569.1 coordinate 24,090, forward strand.
GTCCCACGCTACAACATGTAATATTTGTATAACAAAGCTATTCCAAAGCTATTTTGGAAAGCCCGGTTCTTTTAGATTCTGCTAGAACATTGAATGCAAAATCACTAGTTTCGTCACCAGTGATCAAAACTGTCCGCAGTGTCATCGAAAAGAAGATGGTACGATAAGGCGGCATTTTGGCCTGTACGTGGTGCGGTTGAAATAAAAAATCAAAGTACTTAAAGTACTGATGTCGGGTTTACTTGCATCAGAGGAGTTTATTAGTCCCATATTTGGGAAGAATGGTGGTGTTCGCTTGACATAGGGAATCGTCCTCAAGCTGTTCGGTTTGAAGGGCCAAACTTTCACTTTTATCAAAGGGATATGAAATGGACCATTTTGTACAGCCTTCATGCTGAATTATAAGACCCGATATAATGAAGGACTGCAGATGCACGAACAAGGATTTATGGCACTTTTCGGTGCGGATTTTCTCTTGTTACAAAAATAGGACACCTTTAACCAAAACCAATTTTAGCTATTTTGACCAACAAATAAGTCTAAATATGATTTTGGTTAAAGGTGTCATAATTTTGCAACGAGAATTTTGGAGAGAAAATGTCGACTGTAAATGCACCGAAAAGTGCAAAATACGGCAGGTTTGAACCACTGTAAGTCTGGTTGTGTTTGTCTGTAGGTCTTGATTATTCTTTATCTTTATCTATTCAAATGGTCAATTTGGTGCTTTTTAGACAAAAATTAGCCCCACCAGCTGTGTGTATCAAAAACGCATTGAGGACGATTCCCTATCTAAAGTGAAGATCATCTTTGTGATCTTGCACTATATATGAATCATAACTTTTGTTGTAAGGTAGCTTACCAAAGATTGAAAAATGTTCAAAAATATTAAAATTCATATTCGTAATAACAATTCATAAAGTGCCATATAGTTATAGAACAACCTCAAGAATATGTGTGTAAAGTTTGTGTATCCTGTAATTTTTGTATGGCTCCGTAAAGGACCATCGCCGATATTGGACAGATCCACATTTGTTTGACACATGAGAGTTGCTGTCCTCTCACCGTGACGGGACAACCACAGTTATAATCATCCAGTCTCAGCCAATGTTCACTAAATTTGCATTTTCCCGGCATCGGCAAAATTAGCCTAAAGCTAAATTCCAAACCAACGAACAATGGCGACTGCAATTTGACCAGTTCAAATGGCGACTGTTCTGATACGTAAATTAGTACAGATGTCAAGAGCGTGAGCCAATCAGCTGTCGACATTATGACCTCGACCAATACACGTCACAGAATATGAATATTAATTCAGCGGGAAACAGTCACAAGTTTAGTTCAACCAATGGACTACACAAAATATGTAAATGAGCTGTCTGGCCTCGTTCCAATCTGGCGAAGGGTCACCAGCAAACACGTTTCACGGCTGTTTGGATTTTTATTCCGCAATAAATTTCGCTGAACTTCAGAGAATAACTCAGCTTTTTCCACTCATTTTCCCGGACTCTGTACATATATTTCCTCTGACTTTCCATGTCCTTTCAACGAAATTCCATTACTCTTAGCGCCTGGAATTGCATGGCTTGTGCGAGGCCTGTTGTGAATGCTGTAAGGGGCATCAAATGAGAACAGTCACCGGGCAGGAGATCAAAACTACACATGTGCAGAAGAAAAAAGAAAAACTGAAAAGTGATACTAATGTAGGGTTTACCCTTGGTAAACCCGACAAAAATGTCCTAAAAATAAATGTTTTTGAATGTAACGATAAGAGAAAATATATGTACACTATATGTGAAAGTTCCAGCTCGATTTGACATGAAATTGAAATCCGCAGCGGGTGCTATTTCCTGAAAAAAAGAGAGTCTAAATCGAGTGATTTAAACACACATTTAGACATGAAGACCCCTTGGATGATTTTCTAGCAGTGGAGATACAATGCCATCCCACATCACCAGGTTAACTGGCGTTTTGGTCCAAGGGGTTCTTCATGTATAAATACGTGTTTAAATGACTCGATTTAGACCCTTTTTTCACGAAATAGCACTTGCTGCGCATTCCAATTTCATGTCATAACTATAATCATAACACAATTGAGCTAGAACTTTCTAATATTGTGTACATATATTTTCTCTTGCCGTTACATTAAAACCAGATATTTTTAGATGTTTTCACTTTTTTCGACTTCAACCGCACCACATAAACGCCAAAATGGCGCCTTATCGTACCATCTCCTTTGAGATGGTCATCCAAACTAACGTTATACAATAAAGCACTACGCATATACATCAGGCATGGATAACCCCTTCTAACAAAAATACCATTACTACTTTTTCAGACCATTTTTAGCGATTTGGTCGGTCACAGACGTTTGAGCCAGACGCAATTTCCTCCCACCTACATAGCTGGGGGATAAAAACCCTAAGTTTGATTAACCTGCTTTACCTAAACTCTTTGTGCCACGTGCTGCCAGCAAAGGATTCAGAGCATCTATATAGTCTGTTGTATGTGTGGCACCGTTTACTGCATCATCGATCTCTAGTCCACCGTCAGCTTTATGGTTCCGTCATCACCAGTTTCCCGGTGCTTTGTTGAAGGGTCAGCCATTATGGTCTGGATAGAATAATAAAATATAACTTGATATAAACACTTTTACACGTATCAACTGTTTCGTATGATAATACACCCTTAATCAATAGGGGACATTCACCTTTTTAATCTTGCCCTTCTCGTTGCACCGTCGGATTTCTCCAAGAAATATGAGGATTGGCTCTTCTGGACGAATTTTCCCCTTACATAATTTTGGCCATATCTACTTTTTCCGATAGGTCAAACTTATATTCACGCGCATGTCTTTCTATTAGCAAGCGCCACCCATTATAGCGGCATACCCCACATCAGCGCAGGATGTTCATAATATATTACAGATCAAAATATTTGTTGAAACATGTTCCGATAGTGAGGTCATGTTGTACCTCAAAAACTAGATCTATATATACATGCACTTTTATTTCGAGTGATCAAACGTGTACGGCTGATGAAATAACATTCCTCAACCAAAGTTAAAATGTACACAAAGTCTCAATCACATGCACAAAAGACCCACAGCCCCTTCCCCCATCGGCCCACAGAGGCCCAATGGACCATTATAGAATTTCCGCGTCCATAATCCAAAGAACTTGGTCTTTCGACAAAAATACCCCCAATTTCCGAACAAAACAGAAAAGAGACAACGATTTTCAAATATGCTGGCAGGACATCATGATCGTCAAATTCGTATCGCTGGTCAGTATGCTAATTTTCAAATGAATTTAAAGAGTCGTTTTCTAAAGTACGACATTGCTGTGCCGTGGGTGAACATTATTTAGCTGTTGTTGATAATTTATCATTCAGACAATTCTTGGCAAAATTTTACATAGATACAAAGATATAATACACTTAGGAAGCATGCCCCTGTCATATTACAGAGGTGAAGACCTCAGGATTGAATAGTTACGTAAGTTATATTGTGTTGATGATAACCAAATGAAATTCCAGTGCAAAATCATCGATCGTTTATCTAAACGCAACTCAGTAGTTCCTAGGGCACAAATGAAGACCAATTGTGTTCACCTTGACAGCACTTTACGTTGCAAAGTGTCTAAAATTCTTTTGGGGGGCAGACCATAGTAGTTCATTGTGACACTATTAGAAATGATGTACGTGTTGTGTTCTGGTGCATTGCTGATGGCTGTTCGTCAGCTGAAAGGATAATGAAAACATTTTTGTAATACATTAACAGAGAATGACAGTTTTTGCACAGCAATTAGCGATAATAGCTCGAAAATATGCGTTGATCACCGGCGACTGAATGCAGGTATATGCGCTACTTGATGCCATAGTCTTTTACAACTGTATCAGGGCCCTCGGTGGCCGAGTCGTCTAAGGCGCTTCGCTGGTGACCGCTAGCCTCACACCGCTGAACCGGCACGGGTTCGAGCCCAGTTGGTCCATGTGTGAAAGTTCGTCAGTTACTTGCCGAAGGGCGGTGGTTCTCCCCGGGTACTCCGGCTTCCTCCACCAACCAAACTGACTGTCACCATATGAGTGAAACAAACTTGAGTGTGACATTAAGCCAAATTCCTTCCCTCCCCTACAACTGTATTTTGGGGTTTTTTTTATAGTTAATTTGAATTACCGATACAACCAATTCTGATCAGATCATATTCTTAAGATAGATAGTACAAATTGCCATGTTTGGCTTCATGAGAACGCCATTTGATCTCTCGATGCAGAGCTCGTCTGTCGGCTCTGCCGCCTGTCAGGGTTGTCAGCATAATGTAATATGGTGGAGTTTTGAATCATTAGCATACTTTTCAGGAATGAGAGTCTAGATAGAAAAAACAAGTGAGTAGTTATTGGGCTCATTCATACTTTTGGAAAAGTTGTATGCTCTAAACGAATATATGACATGATTGCATGTTGACGCTAAAATAAAATTTTCGCCATCCGCTGAACTTTATAATAAATATCATAAGTAATCAAATTAATTATACTCATATCATCTTGGGGGGGGGGGGGAGTTAATGTGCCACGCAAAGGTTATTTCAAATCAAATAAGTTTATCTGCTTAATCGAGGTCAGTTTTTCTCCATGAAAACATATTTTATGGGCTGTGATCAAATTTTTATGAACTGTGGTCAAATTTCCCCGCACTAACACTATTTTGGGATAGGAAAATACCATTTGAGTCGTTATTGTATCTCTAACTGTGGCATTTTTTATTTTTGGAAAGGTTGTATAATGCACCAAATGACTAGATCACATTTAAACACGTTTGAGATAATTATGATGTCAAACTGATGTCATAATGAGACAATATTGTTCAAAATGACAAAAAACTACCTACTATGAACTTTATGATCACCATCAATTATCACAGTATCTTGCTCAAATCAACTGAAAATGTATTGAACATGTATTACAGATTTTGTTTTCACCAAAATATAGGTGCTGTCAAAGTAATATAAAAGGTTAAAATCTTAACCACTATGGGAATCTTTCCCATGGACATATTGTTGGGAAATGCAGAAAAATACTATGGATGAATTGATAGGGTGTCAATGGGGTCTCCATTGGCACCAATGATGGCAAACGCGTTATGAATGACTTCTACAGGAAAAACGTAGAAAATAGTGCTAAAAAACCAGCAAGAGATATTTGGATGACACAGTTGTAGCTTTCAGCAGTCAACAAGAACTGTGCATTTTCTGAATTTTTTTAACTCTAAACACCCAAAATAAAGTTTACTGCAGAAGAAACAAGAGCCCAAGGGGCTTCAATATACGCCCGTATATCTGGAATTACATTGGTTCAAATTTCAAGGTTGTTTAATAGCCTTGATTCCAATTGATCTAGCAATCCAGAGAAAGGTCTACAATTTTTTGCTTATAACATATATCACATCTTATATTGAATGATAAACTAAAATAAGCTTAACTCTTGGTAACTAGTTGACCTTGAAGCAAGAGCTGAGAGCTCACATATCCCACACTGAAATCGACAATAGAATTATAGTCAAACACAAGAAAATAGTAGTTTTCCTGCAAATGGATTCCTTTCAGACGAGAGAATTTTTCATGAAGGAAGTGATGAAGTAAACCTTTGTTCTTGAGTTAATAAACAGGTGTGAAGTTCATAAAGGACTCCTCTCCCCGTTAAATTAGTAAATGTACGGGGTACCAATCCATCCCTTGAAACTAGAGCTATCGCATGGACAACAAATGTTAATGGATGAATGGACAGAACGCAACATCGCATTACACGACCTCATCTTCGACAGGCATATGAAAATGTGACTTTAATGATTTCTTGATTTTGGAGTCAGTGACCTTGACCTTTGACCGTGACCTCAATTTTGGTACACAACACATCGTCTTCCCTCAATCTATCAATGCACACAAAAAATCATGATTTTTAATGATTTCTTGATTTTGGGGTCACAGTGACCTTGACCTTTGACCTTGACCTCAATTTTGGTACACAACACATCGTCTTCCCTCAATCTATCAATGCACACAAAAAATCATGATTTTTAATGATTTCCTGATTTTGGGGTCACAGTGACCTTGACCTTTGATCTTGACCTGAATTTTGGTACATGACAAACCGTCTCCCCGCAATTTCTCAATGGACACAAAAGATCATGATTTTTAACAATTTCACGATTTGGGGGTCACAGTGACCTTGACCTTTGACCTTGACCTACATTTTGGTATGTGACACATTGTGTCCCCCTAATATATCTACTGACACAAAAAAAATTATTTTTAATAATTTTCTAATTTTGGGGTCAGTGACCTTTGACCTTGACCTAATTTTTGGTATGCATCACTTCATTTCCGCCTATTGAATCCACTCACAAAAAAATTGAAATTTTTAACGATTTCCTGATTTTTCGATCACACTGACCTTTGACCTGTGACCTTGACCTACATTTAATATGCAACACATCGTTCCCCCCCTAGGGCATCCACTCACCAAAAATTAGAACTGTAGATAGAAAACTGTCAACGATCAATGATTTCCTGATTTTTGGCAACAGTGACCTTTGACCTCTGACCTCGACCTCAATTTTGGTACGCGACACATCGTCTCCACCTGGCGTATCCACTCACAAAAAATTGCAACTGTGGACAGAAAAAGTTCACAGATATAGACCGGACACGAACACTTCAGTGATTTCCTGTTTTTTAGGCCAGTGACCTTGGACCTGTGACCTCGACCTTCATTTTGGTACGCGACACATCGTCTCCCCGTAGGGTATCCACTCACCAAAAATTGGAGCTGTGGATAGGAAACTGTCCCAGATATAGACCGGACACGAGAACCGGACAGACGGACAGACAGACAGACGGACAGACGGACGGAAACCGCCATCACATAATACGTCCGCCTTTTGGGCGGGCGTATAAAAAGTAATGGGGCACTTCCCTTATCTACTTGTTGTAAAATCTGAAAACTCAACAGCACACAGGAAACCCACAAATAAGGGCTTATACCAGAAATGGTCTGGTCTTGTACATGATATAAAACCAATATTATATCTAATTTTCTTGCAGAGCGTGAAATATTTGCAGTTCCTATGATTTCTTTTCAGTAAAAAAGTCAGAAACATAATATTCATGTTTCTTAAAAATTAATATCCGCCCAATGTGATAGATAAAGTAGTCTATGATTTTGATGACAAACAATAACAAACCAAACCAAAACCCAAATTCGGCCCTGAAAAGAATAATCTCTTTGTAAAAGAAGATGGTATGATAAGGCAGCAATTTGGCCAGTACGTGGTGCGGTTGAAATCGAAAAATCGAAAGATGTGCTGAAAATAATTGTTTTTTCATTGTAACGGTCAGAGAAAATATATGAACACAATATTTGAAAGGTCTAGCTCGAGTGCGTTATGATTATAGTTATGACATGGAATTTAAATCAGCAGCATGTGCTATTTCGTGGAAAAAAGGGTCTAAATCGAGTCATTTAAACACACATTTAGACATTAAGGACCCCTTGGACCAAAAAGATTTCCAGCAGTCTAGATATAATGCCAGCGCGCGTCAGCGGGTTAAATGACGTTTTGGTCCAAGGTGTCTTTCGTCTCTAAATGTGTGTTCAAATGACTCGATTTAGGTCCTTTTTTCACAAAATAGCACATGCTGAGGATTTCAGTTTCATGTTATATCTATAATTATGAAGCAATCGAACTAGAACTTTCTAATATTGGGTACATATATTTTCTCTTATTATTTTTAGGACATTTCTCGATATATTGTGTATGTATATTTTCTCTTGCCATTACATTAAAAGCAATTATTTTTGGGACATTTTAATTTTTTCGATTTCAACCACACCACGAATAGGCCAAAATGCCGCCGTATCGTATTGGTTTGGTGGGATGGAATTCACTAATAACTGCGCTAAATTGCTCAGAGCATGGGCGATTTCAACCAAAATTATCAGCACTTCTTTTTACCAGCCTGATAAGTATGCCCTATGAAAAGCACACAAGGGACATCAGTTCCATCAATATGCAAAATCTGGTCTAAGCAAGAACACCGGGTCCTCCCAACAATATCAACTGAGTCATATAGGTATTATAGAAAATTTTTGATAACACTAGGAAAATACAGGAACGATATCGAAGTCGAAGTCTAAATATGATATTTAGGGAACTGGTCAATGCAATTGGAATTTTGTCATGTCACCGGGAAATCAAATGGGGGCAAAAACATATCCGGGAATATTCACAAAGATATAATGGAATGTTCACAGAGCTTTCCAATTATTATTCATAGCATTATGCAAACTACTATTTCGAAAAATCTGGTTACAATAGCAACAAGTCACCAAGGGCTTTATTATTCTCTGCCAGATCCCGAAGAGGGGGTCAAAATCGCTGTCCGTGTAATTCAGTCCATTCTAAAGGTTTAAACAGATATACAACTGGGAAGGGTTCCTGCCTATATTGATTTTGAGGTCATTACGTCAAAGGACACTGTTTTTCTTAAATTTTACCTACCGATATTACAAATTGTGAGCTGTGTCTACTTATCAAAGGAAGTTTCAGAGTTGTTCTCCGTAGGAAATCTTCAGGACTAGAGCTGTCACCCCTATATTTATACAAAAATCAAACATATGCAGTTGAACTTTTGTGGTATATTAGATCTATATTGAAGTCATTCTTTTAATAATATACCTCTCTTCATCTTGGAAAGGGCTCTTCTTTATTTTTGTGAAATGCTCTGTTCAGCACAGGGATCATCACTTCATGACATTTGAGTAACTTTTATTCATATTGAGTTATTCGTGTCTATTATAATGAATCTAAAATGGTCGCCACGGTGGTTAACTGCATGTAAATCACATATTCTTTCTATCTCCACACTGAGAAATTTGGTCAGAAATCAATTTATTTTATGCCAATTAAAATTTGTCTTCTTTTGACTTATCTGAAGCATAAACAGGCTTAACTGTGTAATCATTTTGAATAATAATAGCACAAGATACCAGCTAGCCTATGCATGGTTTACTTGCAAACTTTAATTGATTTCAATTCAAAAATAACTGTATTTTTCTGCTATATAAGTTGCCATTAACAGAATGCACAGTCAGACTGGCTTGACAATTGGCCTGGTGATTTACAATTTGCCAGGCAGCCATAATACATTGATAAGATAGGAACGCCTCATTGTATGGTAGATTTGGGTCTTGACTATAGACTATATCGTTGATGACCACGCTTCTTTTGGAACTATAGTAGTACAAGCCAGAAATCTATTGTCATTGCACCATCAAGTTTTCCTTCTGGACTAAGACTGTGGGTTGCCAATACAGGTAAAACATTAATTGTTGTCCCTTTTTGCTCCAAAGATTATCATCAAAGTTTTCCATCCAACTAAATTTTGAAACAATTCCTTGCAGGAAATGTCTAAACATTTTTTGTCGATCAAAGCGTTCCTTCGGACAAAACTATTGAGATGACAGACTGAATGAATTCAACATTCGTTCGAGAAACTATGTCTCCTTCACACTAAAACAGTATCCATCCTACACAGGATCCCTGGCTAAAGCAGACATGTAGCCGGTGTGATGGAGAAGAATATCCTGGTGATTAGTGTCCCTTCTCATGTCGTTATCTATTGTAACCAAGGAGGGACACTTGTCTCCAGTGTGGAGAAAAATGCTTGGTTACAAGATAGGGGCCGGACACTCGTAGCCACCGGACATAATTCTTAGCCACCACACCGTTCTAAACAGTAAGGTGTCCACACCGTTCTAAACAGTAAGGTGCTGCAAACCATGGATTTTGGGAACAGGGGACATGGAGGCTCTGTCGAATTTATCAAGGTCAAGATGTCCCCACTGGGTTCGTTTTGATTATTGGACAGGATTTCTCCTGGCTAACACCATGGCACACTCCAGGCATAAATGTATGCAGTCAGCTGAAGAATGAAAAGATATGTATTGAGACAACTGGCCTGTTTTACATTGTTTTATAAGGAGAGGATCTCGAGGGGTACAGTAAATAATGAAAATTCAACACACATATTTCATGAAAATAAGAATGAATACTGCCAAAGAGAAAAATCACATTGTTTACTAATATGAATTACACTATACGTGATTATTTAATACTGAATTACTACCCAAACACGCTTTCTAATGAGAATGAATTAGCCCAACTAAATCAATCAGCCCCAGCCTCTCAAAATCTTTGAATTAGCACACGACATATTTTGAGTAGAGGAGTACTGTCACTGGAAAATTACGAATACACGTATATATATAAACTGAGATAAATACAAAATGTAGCTTGAACATATCAGCCCTGAAACTGTATATCGGATTACTTCATGATCGCTGTGATGACCAGTATTGCAGGTTCTTACTATCAGACTCAATAAATGGATGGAAGATGGTTTGACGGAAAGATGCAGGGTTTATTCGTGGACAGTCGTTACAAGGTACAGCCACCATAACAGTTCCGCTCTAGTCTGAATCAACCTTATCACTCCCGGACTATCTCCGGTTCAGATTCATACGCGCATAACATATTGCGTAACATAGTTCCTCATGGGAGTCTCACATTCGTCCCCCCTAAGTCCCAGAATGTCTCCCGACATTCATCGAGTAATACCATCTTAAGAGCAAAATATCAATTATCATGGCAATGGGTAATGCCAACAAAAAATACATATTCTCAAATATTCGATTGAAACAGTTATTCATTTCTCAGTTCTATCAATAAAACAATGACAATAAAATCATCCTAATAAAATTACCAATAATCTCATTAGTCACCCTGCTCGCAGCGCCAGATGTGATGACCAGTATTGCAGGTTCTTACTATCAGACTCAATAAATGGATGGAAGATGGTTTGACGGAAAGATGCAGGGTTTATTCGTGGACAGTCGTTACAAGGTACAGCCACCATAACAGTTCCGCTCTAGTCTGAATCAACCTTATCACTCCCGGACTATCTCCGGTTCAGATTCATACGCGCATAACATATTGCGTAACATAGTTCCTCATGGGAGTCTCACAATCGCCATTCTGAATTTTCTCGTAGGGCACGGTCGACGAAACATACAACGGAATTATAATAGGCCTATACCGAAATTGGAAGGGAAACGTGAATATCAGTTATCCTATACAGTATGGTGAGCTCAAAGTCTACCGTACTTGTTTTTAGGGTTTCATATTAAGCATGTTAAGTGTCCAGTATGTGGACCTACGTACCAGTCCAACGACAATATCTATTACCTTAACCAGAGAATATTGTCTCTGCCCGAATTGACTCGAGTTCTGGCCATCGATTGCTGGGCTGAATACCACGTCTACTGTTGGCAGTTTGTGTGTAGCCGTGTCGAACGCTCTGTTTTATGGAAGCCGGACACGGCCACGCGCGCTCTCCCATTTTCAGTGTTGTCCCGGGGAAAAATCGAAATAGTAAGGTTTCGTAGAAATACATCGCACATTCAACTTCTTGAACCATTGGCACAAAGCAAAAGGGCGAAGTTCCCAAACAGTTCACTTCAGTTCAGTGTGTTCGCTTGTAGCGACAGGTAGGATATGAGAAAAATACATACGAAACAAGAGCCCAAGGGCTTCAATATACCCCCGTATATCTGGAATTACACTGGTCCAAATTTCAAGGTTGTTTAATAGCCTTGATTCCAGTTGGTAGCTAGCAATCCAGAGGAAGGTCTATGATTTTGTGCTGAGAATGTAACATATATCAAAACTCATAATGAATGAAAAACTAAAATGGGCTTAACTCTTGCTAACTAGTTGACCTTGAAACAAGAGCCGCTCACATATCCCACGCTGAAATCGACAATAGTCAAACACAAGAAAATATTAGTTTTCCTGCAAATGGATTTCTTTCAGGTGAGAGAATTTTTCATGAAGGAAGAAGAAAGTGATGAAGTAAACCTTTGTTCTTGAGTTAATAAACAGGTATGAAGTTCATAAAGGTCCACTCTCCCCCTTAACTTATTGAATGTATGGCTTTTATTTCACAACACTTTAACTAAATGTAGCTGTTTCAAACATGGGAGACAACTCCACAGGACAAATGCCATATACATGTAGAGGAGAGAAATCTGAATATTTCAACCTACCACAAGAAGACAGCTAAATGGATTCAGTTTTTGGGGATTGTGACCTTGACCGTTGACAAACTGATCTCAAAATGTATGGCTCCTCTTTGCCATGCGAAGGTATACTCAAAGTTTGGTACCAATCCATACCTTGAAACTGGAGATATCGCATCGACAATAAATCTTAATGGATGAATGGACAGAACGAAACATCGCATTACACGACTTTCGACAGACATATGAAAATGTGACTTTTAATGATTTCTTGATTTTGGGGTCACAGTGACCGTGACCTACCGACACCCCTATTGAATCCACTCCCAATTGCTTTTAAATTGTTATTGATTTCCTGATTTTTCGATCACACTGACCTTTGACCTTGATTCTTGGGTCACAGTGACCTTGACTATTGACTTGGATCTAAATTTTGGTACATGACAATACGACTACCCGTAATTTCTCAATGGACTAAAAAATCATGATTTTGAGCAATTTCACGATTTTGGGCTCACAGTGACCTTGACCTTTGACCTTGACCTACATTTTAGTATGTGACACATCGTGTCCCCCGAATGTATCTATGGAAACAAAAAAATGTTATTTTTAATAATTTCGTGATTTTGGGGTCACAGTGACCTTTGACCTTCGACCTTGACCTATTTTTGGTATGCGACACTTCCATTTCCCCCTATTGAATCCACTCACAAAATATTAGACATTTTTAATGATTTCCTGATTTTTCAGTCACACTGACCTTTGACCTCTGACCTCGACCTACATTCGATATGCAACACATCATTCCCCCCTAGGGCATCCACTCCTAGGGCATCCACTCATCAAAAATTAGAAATGTAGATAGAAAACTGTCAATGATCAAAGATTTCCTGATTTTAGGCAACAGTGACCTTTGACATCTGACCTCGACCTCAATTTTGGTACGTGACACATCGTCTCCACCTAGCATATCTACTCACAAAAAATTGCAACTGTGGATAGAAAACGTTCACAGATATAGACCGGGCACGAACACTTCAGTGATTTTCTGTTTTTCAGGCCAGTGACCTTTGACCTCTGACCTCGACCTTCATTTTGGTACGCGACACATCGTCTCCTCATAGGGTATCCACTCACCAAAAATTGGAACTGTAGATACAAAACTGTCCGAGATATAGACCAGACACGAGGGGCGGACAGACGGACGAACGGATAGAAGGACACACGGACGGAAACCGCCTTCACATAATACGTCCGCCTTTTGGCGTATAAAAAGGACGAGGTTGGATGGAAAAGTGCAAGGATGGTCTCACCCTTGTATATTGAACCCGCACTTTTTCGTATTGAAACCTCGCTCTTTCGGCTTTTCGTCAACTGCACAAAAAGTCGGAAGTGCGTGGTTTTGATACGAAATCTCATTATTTCCACATTTTGATCCACTGAAAAATGTCGAAAGTGTGAGAACGAGAGTCGAAAGGGCAAGAACGGGAATGGTCGCATCCGGCTTCCATACTCTGGTTATGTTTGTGACATTATATTTCTAGAGCGTCAGCCATAGATACACATAGTTACACAAACATGCCCCATTTAACATCGTGGTAGGCATAGTCAATATGAATGAATAGGTGTTCTGTGTTCACGGCTGTACATGTAGGTGTATACTGAGCTGTGACGTAGGCATACAAATGCCTTGCCTGTTTGTGTCCTTGTTGATTGTGTTTCCTAAAATTACTTGAGGTTTTCAAAGATTAAAACGGGAAATCCCATAGCACCTCATCTGTTTAGCTATGACTAGCTACATGTATGGACAAGCTCGACTGGGGTTTGGCACCAGGGAAGATCCACGATATGTTATAGACCGCAGTTTTGTGTCGCGACCTAAGGCACTCGCAAACTAGTGGTCTATGATAACATCCTCTAGAAATATAAAGGGAAAAAAAATCCTGGGTTTTTAGGCATACATGCAGATAGGTATACCTTATCTATACTATTAAAAGAGCCGGCCTGAAATGTCTGTCTGTGTGTCTGGCTGTCACAGATAGTACACCCTTGCAAGTGGTTTAGAGCCACCAAACTTGGTACACATATACCACGAAAGAATACCTACATGATGTACCATATTAGCGTCAGATTCAACATTCAGTAGCTAGCCATGTCCAAATTGTTTTCCCATATGTTCTGAGTATATAAATACGACTGACCATTTGGAACCATTGGATAGTGTACATGTACATATAGGCTGTACACAGTATATACATACGGTACTAGCTAAATACTTGGCATCAGTTTCAAAAGTCATTGGTTAGCCATTGTCCATAAATATTTCCTCTGCCTATCTTCACGAATATAGTAGTTTTTCTATGAATACATCGCAGAGCGATACAGTGCACAATGTAAGATATAGCCTACTTAGAAACGCTCCTGATGGATAGCTAGGCTACGTTACCAACTGCTGACAAAGGCCTTTCGACTGCTAATTCTCACAGATAGTGTCCGTTAATACCCTTGCAAGTAGTTTAGAGCTGCCAAACTTGGTACACATGTACTAGGGGACAATACCCAAATGATGGTACTATTAGTTCCGCTATCCACCGCTAGGGGTTGGATAGGTAACTGCCATCTGAATAATCAAGTATTTTGCTAACTGGCCTTGATCTATTTCTTTCAAGGTCATATTGTCATGGTATTGTAGTCTATTATTAGACATTGTGGATGTTTCTGGAATATGAAGCTGATGCAAGCTTGTTTGCGTACTATTATGTGAGTCAACCACTTAGAGCTTTCTGGAAGACTATTGTAACTTGTATCTAGGTCAGATGATGCGGTAATGCAGTGTATTCTAGAAGCTTCTTGATTGGTAGAATGGCCTGGAATTCCTCATAGAGTATAAATATGAATCACTCAGTCATTCAGCAGGGAATTCAAACTGGCTTTTATGTGGGTCTGTTATATACTGTGTTACTATCTAGATTTTACCTTTGCCTGTAACTACGGACTGCTGGATTATTTACTCCTGTGTATTAACTTTTGGCTGCTGCATAACATACGCTATTTGTTAACGGCTATTGGATTATGGATTATCTTTGGATTATGGACGCGGATATTCTCTAATGGACGACGGCTGGATTATGAATGACGGACTAGACGCTTGTAATTGGATATTGGACATTTACTGTGGCTGTGTACAACTGAGCAGTGTTGGATTACCATTATACAGAAGCGTGATTTGGCTCGTCAATAAGTACTGTAAAGTGCGTACGGGTATAGCACTATAATTCACACATCTATTTGTTGTACTAACCTTACTTAAATTGTATATGATTTTAGTATTTTAAATAAATATTTTATTGTTAATCCTTGACTTCACATGTCTTTCTGTTACGGTAAAAGCTGACGTAACAGAAATTGGGGGCCTGGCGTCCGGGAGTATTTGTTTACATTATTGATCACCTGGCAGCTTTGCAACATAGTTCTAAATTGATACAGCTTTACAACATTTTCTAAATTTGTTAAGTCAGGGAGTACGCTATCAGCATGTCCCAGCACAGTTTGCCTTAAAGCCTAGTCAGGAGGTATTCAACGAAGTACGCAAAGAGGGTTTGTTCGCGCTGTGTAAAGTCCTACAAATTAAAGTTAAAATATCTTGAAGAAAGCAAGAAATTAAGAAACTCATTATTAAACATTTTGTTAGCAAACAACTTTGGGATGAAAGTGATTTTGATTTAACTGAGGAAACAGCTGATGATTTGGAAATAAGGAAATTAGAATTGCAACATCAGCTGGAATTATAGAAATTAGAATTAGAGAGAGAAAGGGAAGAAAGACAGTTTCAGTTAGAGAGAGAAAAAATTAGAGAAAGAAAGAGACAAAGAATTAGAGAGAGAAAGGTTAGAAAAAGAGAGAAAGAGAAAGAAAGACAGTTTCAGTTAAAAATGAAGCATATGGAATTACAGTCGCAAACAAGTCCTCCTGCACATGCACCTGTACAATCACAATCAAAATTTGATGCGGTTCGTCAAATACGTCTCGTCCCAGCATTTCAGGAAAACGAAGTTGATAATATTTTCTGCATTTTGAGAAAATTGCTGAAAATTTAAACTGACCAAAAGAAAATTGGAGTTTACTTCTTCAAATTGTTTTGGTCGGAAAGGCAAGGGACATTTACACTCAATTGACGGTAGTGCATGCATCAAATTATGATACAGTAAAGGATTGAAAACTTAAAGGTTATGAATTAGTTCCTGAAGCCTATAGACAAAAGTTTCGTAGTTGTGAAAAAACCCTCTCAGCCTCGTGTAGAAATTGCTCGTTCAAAAGAACAGTTATTTGATAGGTGGTGTGCCTCGGTTAAAATTGACAACAACTTTGAAAGCCTCCCCCCAGATTATGCTGGTGGAGGAATTTAAAAGGTGTATCCATGGTGATATTAGAACATTTCTTGATGAAAAGAATGCCAACACTTTAGATCAGGCAGCACGTTTTGCTGACGAATACGCTCTGACACACAAATTATCATTTGTCAATGCTGTTAAGCCAAGTTCATTCCAGTCTCTCAAGTTAAAGTTCTTTTTCATGGCCTAAAAATTTAACCCCAGTTTCAAAGGTCAAACACAATGTCTCAGTCAACCACTTTTAACACTCAAAATAAGTCTCCCGTTTGCAATTATTGTAAGAAGGAAGGCTGCTTAATGGCTAATTGTTTTAAATTGAAAAGAAAACAACAGGAGCAAGCCTTTCAGAAACCCAGTGGTTTCTTCTCTTCAAGACCTATACCCAAGCAGGTTAGTGACGTTCTTAGTGTATATGACGTTAAGATGGCCAGGGACACTGTTCCGGTTAGTTCTATCAAGGATAAGGTTGACAGTTTTTTCAAATTCTGTTATGGAGATATTTGAACCATTTATCCGCAATGGTTTTGTGTCACTTTCTAGTGATTTGTCTAATGCTACTCCTGTGAAGATTTTGGGAGACACGGGCGCGTCCCAGTCTCTTTTGTTGGCAGATACTTTGCCGTTTTCTGACTCTTCATCTGCAGGCAGTAATGTCCTGATTAAAGAGATTCTGTAAATTATACACCCGTTCCGCTCCATAACGTTCATCTGTCTTCCGACTTGATTTCTGGGCCTGTTACGGTGGGTATTAAAGGTAGTTTACCGTTTGAGGGTGTTCAATTACTTCTTGAAAATGATCTTGCGGGAGATAAGGTCGGGATTAACCTGATGTTAACTGACAAGCCTTGTTTGGATCAGATCCATGATCCAGTTGAAGACGAAATTCAAAGTTTGTATCCTGCTTGTGCAGTTACTAGAGCCATGAGTAAATTGGCTGAGGAGTCTGAAGTCTTAAAGATGACGTCATCGATGACGTTTGTTTAGCCGATACTTTCGTGTGTTTAAATGATGAGGCTGATAGGCCACATTTTGATAGCAAATTGGAATGTTCTAATGACAAAATTTCAAAATCACGGCTGGTTAATCAACAGCATAGTGACAAGGACATTTCCAAGTTGTTTGACCGGGAAGTAGATAAGTGTGATGTAACTCAAGAGCCTGTGTGTTACTTTTCTAAGAATGGTGTACTTATGCGCAAATGGCGACCGCCAGCTGTGTCACCTGATGATGAGTGGGCAGTTAAGTATCAGATTGTAGTACCAAATTCATATCGTTCAGATATCCTCAGACTAGCCCATGAAACACCTCTTTCAGGCCATTTATGTGTTAATAAAACATATTACAAAATTCTAAATCATTTCTATTGGCCAAATTTAAAGAAAGATATTACGGAATTTTGTAGGTCAGGCATTTCCATCATAGCTCTCTAGATTTGTATCTAATACCGCTTATGCCGGTGCTAGGGGCCGTGTGGTCATATCATCCAAGTTGCCACATGAACAGGTAAAATAAAAGCGTACCCGAGATACAACACATATCAAGAATCGTTAGATTCTTGGTATGTGCTTTAGAATAGGTTAACCGGAAGACTATACTGTGAAGTCATGTGGCTCTGTCAGTATGTCGGCACCTCTTCCCACTTCCCTTATATGTGTTGTAATTTTTACCTGTATATGGCGAGATTCTGCTGGTGGACGTTTCGTCCCCGAGGCCCGCCCCTTATACAGACCTTTTGGTCTTTGATTTTTGTTGGCATTTGTGGGAAGTTGATGCTGGGTCGACATCGGGTCTTACAGACTAGTCTTTTGTGTTAAATGCTGTCATTTTCATCTGACGACGATACAGCTCACCAATCTCCAGTGTAAGAGTTGTCACAGCGAAACAGCTCACCAATTACCAATATACGAGTTGTCAGAGCATTTTCATCATAGCTCTCTAGATTTGTATCTAATACCGCTTATGCCGGTGCTAGGGGCCGTGTGGACATATCATCCAAGTTGCCACATGAACAGGTACAATAAAAGCGTACCTGAGATACAACACATATCAAGAATGGTTAATCGGAAGACTATATTGTGAAGTCATGTGGCTCTGTCAGTATGTCGGCACCTCTTCCCACTTCCCTTATATGTGTTGTAATGGCACACATGCCAAATGGTAGGAAAACCAAGCCAAACCATACCAAAGGCCACTCTACAACCAATCCCTGCATTTGAGGAACCATTTAGTAGGGTGATTATAGATTGTGTTGGTCCATTACCAAAAACAAAGTCGGGCAATCAATACATGTTAACAGTCATGTGTGCTTCAACCAGGTTCCCTGAGGCCACTCCTTTACGGAATATTAAGGCAAAAACTATTGTTAATGCCTTAGTTAAGTTAAGTCACAATCAAAGCGTGACTGAGATACATCATTCTTCAGATGACGACTTTACAACGAATATTATATGGATTAAGAATACTGATCAGCGATACGGATTTTATATTTTTGGATCATCATGATGTCTTGCCGGCATCATTGAAAAGTGTCATGGTGTTGTAGTCTATTATTAGACATTGTGGATGTTTCTGGAATATGGAGCTGACGCAAGCTTGTTTACGTACTATTATGTGAATCAACCACTTAGAGCTTTCTGGAAGACTATTGTAACTTGTATCTACATGTATGTCAGATGATGCGGTAATGCTGTGTATTCCAGAAGCTTCTTGATTGGTAGAATGGTCTGGAATTCCTCATAGAGTATAGATAGCAATCACTCAGTCATTCAGCAGGGAATTCAAACTGGCTTTTATGTGGGTCTGTTATACTGTGTTACTATCTGGATTTTACCTTTGCCTGTACCTACGGACTGCTGGATTATTTACTCCTGTGTATTAACTTTTGGCGGCTGCATAACATACGCTATTTGTTAACGGCTATTGGGTATTGGACATTTACTGGGACTGTGTACAACTGAGCAGTGTTGGATTACAGAAGAATGATTTGTGCGCGTCAACAAGGACTGTAAAGTGCACACCGTTATAGCATTGAACAGTAAGACTATATTTCACACATCTATTTGTTGTACTAACCTTACTTAAATTGTATATGATTTTAGTATTGTAAATAAATATTTGATTGTTAATCCTTGACTTCACACGTCTTTCTGTTACGGTAAAAGCTGACGTAACGATATACTGTTTATTAGGATATAACATAAATAGATATAGCTAGGCTTTCCAAATTGATACTATGTATACATCTGGCGATGGTCTAGAGGAGTGCTGAAGATGAATGCCCTTGACCTATTTTATCCAGGTCAGATTCTATTTAGTATGATATTTATGAAGGATTAGATCTACATTGTCCAAATTCATACCACATATGCCTGGACCTGAAGTCTATTGAATATCACCGACCTTGACCTATTTTCTAAAGGTCAAGTCCTGTATGTCAAGTCTACGATCTCCGAATTCATGTTCCATATGCGATTAATTTAGAATAGACCAGCAAATTTATTGAAGACAACAGAACTTGATCTATATTTCCAAGATAAAATTACTTGATTTCATTATATATATAGAAGAGCAGAAGAGAATATATAGAGCTAAGAATTTGGTCATGCTCTACAAAAGCCTCCATGCAATACGAGAACTTAATGTGGAATATGCGGTAATGTGATCAAGTGGTTAGAAAGTTATTTGAACATCAGATTCCAGAGAGTAGTACTTATTGGAATCGAGTCAGAGTCATTACGTATCCACACTGGTGTTCAACAAGGATTCAGTCCTGGGACCACTCCTTTTCGTCCTGTTTATCAATGACCTGCCCAGGAATCCTCAACAATATACGCATATTTGCGGAAGACACCTGTTTATTTATCATTTTTGATCAACTCACTATCACTCTTCCCAGCATTAACCATGACCTAGGTTCCATATAACTGAATAGGTCTCTCAGTGGTTAGTTGACTTTAATGCTTCCAAAACTATCTTCATTTTGATATCGAGGCGACTACATCAATCTTCGGTTGATATCTTCAACAATAACCCGGTGAGTAGTTCAATGAACCAAAACATCTAGAGCTGACACTCAACAATATGGCTATTTGGCACGACCACATAGAGAACTTAATATTTACAACACATCGTAAACTATCAATTCTGAGGGACTTGAAGTATTTGTTGGACAGAAAAAAGCCTTGAACTTATATACAAAAGTTTTATCAGACCAAGTTAAGAATATGCCGATATTGTTTGGGATCATGATATAGACAACATCGTAGTTAACAAATTAGAGGACACACAGAAAGAATCCCTGTGAGTGATTACTGGCCTCGCAAGGAGCTGTTCATCAGAAAATTTGTACACTATGTCCGCGGTTTCAAATTGTTATCAGCCAGACGACATATGCATAGTATTGTTATGCTATATAAAATAGTTAATGGTATGGCCCCTGTTACATTGAATAGACACCTTTCTCCACTCGCACGTGACAGAAATAGATATAATATACATCATGTTGAGCAAATCACACCACAACTGTGCCGCGCTTTTTCGGCGGTTCGTTTTCCCAGCTACTGTTCGCGACTGAAATATGCAACCCGTACCGTGAGGAACTCGGCTAGCCGTCCACAGTTCAAACACCATTTAGTAAAAATGATTCCCAAACCTATCCCCTCTCTTTGGGATTACATTATCCCAATGACACAAAACCTACTACTTTGTCGAGAACTTTTTCTTCCAATGTCCCATCTGTGACATCATCATAGAGGCCATCTTCGCTGGAACCAAAGATATAGTGTGGCAAGTTTCAGTTTCCTAGTCGCAAACCTAAAGAAAATCATGAAGCTATTCGGATGTTATTTTTTCCAATAATATTTCCCCTTAGATGTTCTTTTGGGGGTCATAGGGCTTCACATAGCCCAGAGCAAGGGGCATTCCTTCTGATATTGTTCTGTATACCTCAAGTGTTGGATGTGCCAAGTTTGGTGCTTTGGACCAGCATGTCACGATCTTTTTGTTAAGCCACCTCATTACAAGTCTTAAATCACGACACAAGCTTGCGGTCTTCAGATATATCGTGGATCTGCCTCCGAGCCCAGGTTTTCCGTTAACGATAAGCTTTCAAGGCGACGTGTTTACCCTAATTATCGCCTTTTGAGTCACTATAATATGTTGAAGGTCCACAGAAAAGAACCAAATCGTTTTCCAGGCTCCTATGCATTTTGTATTGACGACAAACGAACCTTGTTGAAATGTCATCGATGCTCATGAATCCTGGTGCTCGTGCAGCACGGTTGGTTTTGGATACATTTGCTGTAATTGGAAGCTAAAGACTCATTCATATATAAAACGAAAGTGATTCGGAAATTGAAATTTCTCTATATTTTCACTTTAGGATCGCCAATGGTGACCACTGATCCTCTGAGAGAAATTTAAGATTTAACGTCTCCTTCAGCAATATTTCGGCTATATAGCGACGATCAAAATTCTAATAATTCCAACAAAAACAAGTTAATAACCCAGCAATCTAGAAGTAACCAACACAACACATCAAATAAAACACGTACATACATCACAATTTATACAACAAACCAATTTCTCTCAAATAACCTAAAATACAGTCTTCTTTCACCCGACTAAATAGATCGCCTAAAGTAGCTGCTTGATCAACAGAATTTCTTACAATCTTAAAATCTATACAGTCGATCAGAATATGTTTCACTGCGAGATCTTCGTGGCATGGAATACACCTTGGGGCTGGTTCTTTTAGCAAATGTTCGTGAGTTAATCGTGTATCGTCGATTCTACATCGCCTGATCATGGCTTAATCGACACGTTTCTGGCTGATCAGATGAGTATATCCTACAGTTTTTTTAACTCGTGAAGTTTGTTATTATCCACAGCATCCCATAAAGATTGAAAAAGCTTTCTCACATACGCACAGATAGAGGGTCTGAAATCCACCAGGATCAACTTCATTATCTAGGGTTGCCTTGTCAGCTTCATTATTTGATGCCAACGTGGCTAGGCAACCAACAAAACACATCAATCTGTTGATCAAATCTGCGATCATATAACTGTAGAATGTTCAAGATGGTGGGATGAGTTGAATTTCCACTCTTAATCGCTTGAAGGCATGACAGTGCATCTGAGAATATGACATATTTTCCTCATATATTAGACCCAATACCCTCTAAAGCTGACAATAGAGCTATGGCTGGGAAAATCGAACTTTTACTTGGAAGTCGACAGGTTTTAGTTTCGGAACTAAAGATGTGCTACTCTCTCATCATCTTTAGAACCATCTGCATAAATAGCTTGATGCGATCTGTATTTTTCTCTCAATAGACCAAATTCTTGTCTATACACGAAATGGCTCATTATATGTCATTATATTTCGTCATTGTAATATCTACCTCTGGTCTGGCTAACTGCCATGGTGAAACTGACAAGTGCTTGTTAGGTAAAATTTGACTAAGGGTAGTAAGCTGCTACAATGTGTGGTTTTTACGAATTCCAACAGGTTTCTTTAAATACAAATCCACGTATTGAGGGTTGGAAACAGTTATATGCAGGATTTGAGCGATTAGATCGCAATTTTGTGATATATTGCAGTGCTAGTTTAATTCTTCGAAGTTCTGAAGGAGATTCATCTGCTTCGACATTCGAGCTTTCTTTGGGTGATGTTTTGAACGCCCCGAGGCAAAGTCTTATTTGTTGATAGAGAATAGGATATAGCTTTGCCAAGTTTGACTTGCTTGCATCGTTGGAAACAACGGACCCATAATGAAGCTTTGAATGAACAAGTGATCGATATAAATCTGATGTAAATACTGGATCTTTGTGCTGGAAATACTTTCTACAAAAGTGTATACAATTTGTCTTAGCTCTTGAAACCATTTTCTAGACACCATTTCTGAATTCTATTTAGATAAACTTATAATGTTCTCTCAATATTATGTGTACTCTTTCCACTACACGATATGTTGAAATCATCTACAAATAGTGAACCATCAATTGATTTATTCAAAACTGCAGCTAAGCTGTTGATCGTAATACTAAACAGAGGAGTAGACAATTAATACCTTGCTATGGGACACCTTGATCTTGATCGAAATGATCAGACATGGTTGTACCCAACCAAACTTGAAATTGTCTATCATTCAGAATGCTGGATATAAAAATGGGTGAACGGCTTTTTAATCCCATAGTATGAAGGTCTTATAAAATCCCATATTTCCAAGTACTATCGAATGCTTTTTCTGAATAATAATCATAATTAAAAAAATAAAAACCATGTACATTCTTCGCGAAAGCATTCTTGACATAGGAATCTAATCTAACTAAATGGTCAATGGTACTTCTAATTTTACGGAAACCAGCTTGAATATCAGTGAGTTTCTTCTCGGTTTCAAGGTACCGGATAAGGCATTCATTTATTATACGTTCAAGTGAATGACTGAGAGTTTCGTCAGAGGAGAGCCGAAATATCATTTTCATAAAAACGCCTATTTAGAATGAAATGATACTTTTCAAGCTGTTAACTGAGAATGTTGGCTGATGAAAAATACAAAAACATTATGGAACTATTGGAATGGAAATCATTCACAAATTCATGTCATTAATACACGGGGTTAGTTTGTCATTCAATATTCCGCCGTCGTCCATTAAACAATTTCCGCGTTCATAATCCAAAGACCTATACCATATTCAAAGCCCGTTCCTTCTCATTCACCAAACGCTATATAGACGATCTTCTCGCTGTGGATAATCGCTATATAAATGATGCAGTGAAGGATATATATCAACCTTCACTGGATTTGAAGGAAACTACAGATATCCTTACCGGCACTGCATATTTAGATCTTTATCTCTATAAAAAGGAAGCAGGCCTTCTCTCTCGTCCACTTTATGACAAGAGATGATTACAATTTCGACATCGTAAATTATCCCTTTCTGGACAGTAATATTCCGTGGGACCTGCATATGGCGTATACATATCTCGCCTAGTAGCATTTGCTAGATCCTGTGTTAAATGAGATGATTTTAATCAACGCCACGAAACATTATTGCAGAAACTTATAAAACAGGGCATACCACCAAGCGCCTCACTCAAAGTTTCTAAAATTTGGCGATACATATCGCATGCTGATAGCAATATACGAGCATAGCGTGCAAGATCTATGGCGTTACATTTCGCAACTTGTGTCTAATTCCGCTTAACCCGGGGCCGTATGGACCCATGTACTTCAAGATTCTCATCGTGCTCATATGAACAGTCACAATCAAAGCGCGACTGAGATACATCATTCTCTAGATTACGACATAACATGGAATATCATATGGATTAAAAATACTGATCAGCGATACAGATTTGATATTTTTGGAACATCATGATGTCTTACCGACATCATTGAAAACTGTTGACCGCTTCTCTCTTGCAGGAAACTAGCCTATCCCTTTTTGAATTTGATGCTAATGCTGTTATATGGAATATGGAAAAGGTCTTTGGATTATGGACGCGGATATTCTTTAATGGGCGACGGCTGATTTATGAATGACGGACCAAACGATTGTAGCTTATAAAGTAATACAATCTGATCGCGCGCCTCTATATGTGAGCCGACTCTAGAAGTGTTCAAATGTATCAACAAGTTAAACCCGTCTTACCTACACGAAATGTTTCAAATCAAACATTCCATTTCATACTCGAGGGGAGACAATAAGGCAGAGTTGCCTCGTTCCAACAAAATGAGCTTTGGCTACAAATCCCTTACATATTTTGGTGCCAAATTATGGAAGTCTCCCGAACGGCAGGAGGGAAACGTACCCCTATCTGAATTAATGGGCTTAATCAGCAAATGAAGTGGTGATATCCACCTACTGCAGGCTCTGAATCTGTATGCATATGTTGCTGTTTGTTCCTTTTCTTTTTTTGCTTTTATTTACTACTGTAGTTTTGTTGTCACTTTTAATAAAATCTTTCATGTAGTCGGCCGATAGCCGTCGTGCTAGTGTTTATTGTAATATATATATTCCGACTTTAAATAAAGATTATTGTATTGTATTCAGGTCCTTCTGGAATATTGCTAAATAGAAATGAGTAGTTACCTTTTTAGCCCACCATCACCAGATGGTGGGCTGTTCAAATCGCTTTTCGTCCGTGGTCCGTCGTCCGTGGTCCGTCGTCCGTCCGTCAATCCGTCCGTAAACAATTCCTGTTATCGCGATTTTTCAGGAACTACTTTATGGATCTTTCTCAAATTTGGTACACAGGTTCCCCTTGGGGTCTAGTTGTGCAAGATACCTTTTCTGGTCCGATTCGAAAATCAAATATGGCCACAAGGCAGCCATCTTGGATTTCCCCATGAAACCTTCTTATTGCGATTTCGTAGGAACTACTGCATGGATCTTTGTTAAATTTGGTACACCGGTTCTCCTTGTCATCTAGTTGTGCAAGATACCTTTTCTGTTCCTTAGGGTCTCTATATGCAAGATGCCTTTTTCGGTCCGAATCGAAATCCAATATGGTCACCAGGCGGCCATCTTAGACTTCCCCATGAAATTTTGTTATCATAATCATGATTTCTCAGGAAGTACTGCCTGGATCTTTCTCAAATTTGATACACAGGTTCCCCTTGTGGTCCAGTTGTGCAAGATAACTTTTCTGGTCCGATTCCAAAATCCAATATGTCCATTAGGCGGCCATCTTGGATTACCCCATGAAACATTGTTATTGCAATTTCCCAGGAACTACTGCATGGATCTTTGTTAAATTTGGTACACAGGTTCTCCTTGTCATCTAGTTGTGCAAGATACCTTTTCTGTTCCGATTTGAAAATCCAATATGGCCAACAGGCGGCCATCTTGAATTTCCCCTTGAAACCTTGTTATCGTGAATTCTCAGGAAATATTTCATGAATCTTTCTAAAATTTGGTACACAGGTCCCACATGGGGCCTAGTAGTGCAAGATACCTTTCTTTGGTCCGATACGAATATCCAGTTTACGCTTCAAATTAATACGGTATTCTCGAGTTGTGACGTTGCATCACAAGAGTCGGCGGATCAAACGGTGGGGCATATTCTATATATTGACTATAGAGAATATCCATACCTTCACCTTCCATATCAAGGAGTTCAAATAATTCAGAATTAAAATGTATTTCTTCAAATTTGAAATCAGTTTTCTTTAGTCCATGCAATAGCAAGTGAACTGCTCCACCCTTTCGTCTGCCGGCGGGTCGGCTACATGAAGGGACGTCACTCTTGTGACTCAACGTCACAACTCGACAACTGTAGACTACTGCATTTTTCGATCCAAGGGAGATAATCAGGATTCAGGCACTTTTGAAGTTTCAACATTACTGCGCGGACCGGATCCCTTGTACCATCTTACTATTTCGAACATGGTATCTTAAAAGAGATATCTCAAACTAGCCCAGTAAACAGAACAGAATTAGCATTCGTTCCTAATTATGAAATCTTAAGTATGTTTCATAGCTCATGCCAAAGTGTCAAAGAGATTGGTCCTCGCTTCCAGTACCCAATGATGGCACGTGCAAAAAAATAAATAAAAAAAAAATACTACAAAACAAAGGCGAAGGATCCTCCGTACATGTACATTCACTTTCAGACTAACTTTGCTCATTTCTCTTGTATTATAACAACCAACATAAGTACAGTTTCTAGAAATCTTGAAACTCCTGAAACTTAGATTATATCTTGGTGTTTTTCAGTGTCCCTTTTCCGATCTTTTTCGCTCAGATTCGAAATTCTGTAAACAAAATTACAAATCAATCGTTTGTTCTTAGTAACAATGGACAAAAAGATCCTCTAGTCATTAGCTTACAATTATCGGACAATGGTGAGCGCCAAGATCCTTCAGGATCTCTCGTTCAAATTGTAATCCTCTCTCTTGTCAGAAAAATCCACTTGAGAGAAAGCGCTGATCATTCTTATTGTGGTATTGGTCCAGATATGATGTTCCATCTGGGCTTTCAGTAGATTTCTTCGACACAATGAAGGGGCTGTATATCCTTCACAGCGTCGCTAATATAAAGATTATCCAGTGCCAGGAGATCGTCTATGTCTATACAGTGTTTGGTGACTGAGATGGAAGGGGATTTGGAATGGTTATCTTCTGACATTTTCTGCATTTAGGCGTATTCATACCAGAACAGGTATCGGCCTGCCAAAAGTCGTGCACAGTTTTTACCCATTGTGATACATATACGCTGTTGGATCATGGTATTGCATATGGTATGGTAGTTTAACATATAGATATATATTTAATGGGGAATTTAAGCAAATGTATAAACAAAGAAACATCCCAAGAATAATATCTTTTACATGCACTAAAACTGAAGAAAGGCTTAACGGCTTTTGCTTCTGACATTAACGTACTTGTGACCACTTTTATTTAACATCGATATCTTTAATGAAATTAGATGTGCAGAAAAGGTCCTGATGGGGAATAATAGCATAGAGTGTCGAGAAATAGCAAATAGATACAGGTGTCTACACGCTTAAAACTAAAGTGTTGAAACTTACTCGTAAAGTGTTGAAATACCCCTTTAAGTGTGTCCACAGGGACTGCTCTTTAAGTGCTGTCCCTGTGGACACACTTAAAGGGTTATTTGAACACTTTACGAGTAAGTTTCAACACTTTAGTTTTAAGCGTGTAGTTGTTCCGTAAGACTTTTTGAGTTTCTAAGTATCAACTTGCATTCGTCATCAGAATTTATTCGAATGGCAGCACAATGATTCCCCCAAAATGATTTGACTGCTTGCAGGACTCTTGTTAACAAGGTGGATAGTTGTAAACCTTCTGGAGCCAGCTTTTAATCTAGATTCGTGCGACGTTTTATGCATTTTTGAAGTTCAGTACAAATTTGGTATATCAGTCTTAGTGGTAGGAAGGGAACACCCTACTTTCTGGACACCAATATACCCATGTGAGATATTATTGATTCTGCATGTACCTAGAACATTGTTTCTTTGATTCAGATATGGCTACGTTCGTATAACGTTTCACCGCCACCTCTGGAACCCAGTGGTTCGAGAAGTGCTACGAACGATCCTAAATATGCTGTAAGTGCTCGAAGGGTTAAAATGGGGGTAAATTAACGTGTACAAGTGGTTGATGTAAACTTTCTCAAGTACATGTAGGGAATAATTGAAGGCTGATCACTGGAATTGCATAAGGCGTTGGACCTGCAAGAGTCCTGGACGAATAATCGATCATGCTCAAAACACCCTGTCAAGTCTTTATGTTTCACATTTCGTTTCAGACGTTTCTCTCTGTGCTTTTCGCTTTCGATGCTGAGTGTTCTTGTTCTCTTGAGTGATGGGTCTTTCTTCTGGTACAGACTGCTATACTATCAATAGTTATATCTTTCCATTACTTGGATCATCGATCCGCAGTAGGAATGTTCCGAGAGGGTGCTGCCATGGTGGTACGATATTGTTGATCCAACAATATATGTAGATGTTATTTATTGTTTTGTTCTAATCAAACTGAAAAAGTTGAAGTTTTGGTTTAAAATCCATTCTAGCTATAGGCCTACAGACTAATTATTTTACATGTCTGCTGAAAATATTATTTTTGCAAATTTGGAAGACCTAGGGTCCAATCCCTATCCATATAAGTAGTCGTGTTTCTGCTGTCTTTTCAGTCTGGTCAGCATTTTTTACCGACTCACGGTAACCGTTTGAGAGCTCCGGTGACATACCTCGACAAGATTTCGGACAAAAAAATCCATACATTTGAGAATTAGATCGCGTACATGTGGCTTGATTGTATGGAGAAGTTAAAACTGTTCTTACCACGAGTATAAACAAATTGTTTGGGATATTCGACTTTGGATTCACCCTGGCGTGACAAGACCCTTTCGCGTGAAAAAGACAGTTGTACGCAAGCGAAAACGGGCTACTTCACGATGCGTCACTTTGGGCAATAAAGACGTTAATCTATCATCTCAAGACTTTGGTCGTTAACTCTGTTTTTCATTGTTTTTTTCAAAATGAGAGTCTCGTTGTGGTCTTCGTAAATAAATTCACCCCAGCGATATTGAAATTTGCTGGCCATCGTCGTCGGACATACACAGTGCAATGGTAAACATTAGGCAGTGTAAATTGTTGTTTGTGTTAGAGTGGTCATGCGGTGTAAAAGAAACGGTGGTCCCCAGAGACCAGTGTCCGGTCTTCTATACTTTACCTAGAGCGGACTATGATATCCAGGCCGCTTTTCAGATGTCAGTGTCCGGGCTGGGTTCAATCATAGCAAGCGGACACTCATATCTGGGGGACCGCCGTTTCTCTTACACCGGCGTAATTGACATAAGCCAACCGCCGCCATTCGATCAAGAAAATATGCATCTCTCAAAGCGAAGACATAATGGTTTTGATGGCGTCGAGTACATCTTCGAATTGACCAGGCAGCACCAGCTAGTTTTGTCGATGTCAAGTTTTGTCGATGTCAAGTTTCGTCGATGTCAAGTTATTATTTTGTTAACAACACATTCGCAACACCACAAATGGAGCTTGATGAGTAATTGGAGGTTCGCATTGAGGCTGAATGAGAAGTAGTCAACATAGGGCAGTATGATTTGTAAAGTCCTCCAAGCTATTACCGTTTCCGAATTATAAAAGTCGATCACAAATATCAGATTAAGAAAAAGTCGGCTGTGTCTAGTTAACGTTGTGTTTCAAGAAGAGAACATGGCTATTTACATAACAGATGACTACAGCGTTTACCCAGGTCTTATTTCATGTCACGCCCCCCTTATTATTTAAGAAGCAAACCTGAAGAAATCTATACTGTGAGCGGCGTATCTCAATATCGTAATGTAAAAGTAAATAAATAAGTCTTTCCTGATGACTGCTGAAAGCTGTCTGCAAATGCTTTGGCTCTGCGTTGTGAGCTTATTTTTCATCCCACTTGATGAGTTTGTTTCATCCCACATGTTATGTTTCCTTGATGATATTTGGCTACAGAGATATACCGGTACATTTTAGGCTGTATTTGAGCAGATCCACTTCATAAAAGTATGGGCAAACGACCGAATGCGCATTCGTCAATATCGAGATTCCAGCTGATTATTGATAAAGTCAGCATTTTATGATGGTCTCTCCATGGATCAGTATGGTCGGAGTGTCACATTGATTTATGAGTTTTGCGGCCTTTTTATGCCCAGTTGTCTGACCGTTTGCATGTATTGTTCTGGTCAATGTTTTTGATGACTTTTAGCTGGACTGCTGTTGTGCAACTCTATATCACCCCATAGATTCAGTTCTCCATCCCTAGTGTGTTATGGCATGACATTCCATCCCTTGGTGCATGTTTTCCATCCTATGGTGCAAAACATGGTCAAAAATACACGTTTTTCTGCCTCGCTTGACAGACTGGAGGATACAGATGGGCAGTGGCGGAGGTAGGGGTATAATCATGTAGCCTATCATGGGCCTATATAATCATAGAAGCGATGTGATCACAATTCCCTCTCAGTCAAAATCCAGTTTTCTGTAACTAAGCTGCAGAGTTAGAGCTGTTGTTGGTATTTCGTCAGATAAGCCCGAATTTATACCACCGATTCAATGAAATATACTGTCAAGATAACTAGTATACACTAGTAGTGTATAGAGGGCAACCTGAGTCGCATTGACCTCAGAAATTTGCATATGACCTCTGTGACGTCACAGTTGGGTCGGCCATGTTGTAAAGCAAGATGGCGGTGTGGTTCGGGAATGTTCGGGTATGTTCGGGTTGTCGTCCCTGTTGTAAAGCAAGAGGGTGGGTGTCGTTCCTGTTGTAAAGCAAGATGGCGGCGTGGTTCGGTGATGTTCGTGTGTGTTCGGTGTGGTTCGGAGCTGTTCGTGTGTGTTCGTGTGTGTTCGGGCCTGTTCGGGCATGGTGGAAAGCAAGATGTCGGTTGTCGGTGCTGTTGTAAAGCAAGATGGCGGTTGTCGTCCCTGTTGTAAAGGAAAATGGTGGTTGTGGGCCCTGTTGTAAAGCAAGATGTCGGAGTGGGTTCGTGAATGTTCGGGAATGGGGTGAAAAACATATAAAAGTAGGTGATTTTTAGTGAATGGGTTATAATCATTGGATTACTTTGGGAAGTGTTTAACTGACCTGATTTGCCTGCCTGCCTGCCCAGTTCCAGCCTGCCTGTCCAGTTCCAGTTCCTGCCTGACCAGTTCCAGCCATCCTGACCAGTTCCAGTCTGCCTGACTTGTAACCTGTCGGCCTGCTCCTGTCTCATCTCTAACCAGCCTGACCCGTGTGTTTGGAAGCATGACACGTGGAGAAGATTTTCCCTTTGACCCAGCGGTCCCTCCGGTAGAAGTTTTGCCTGAAGACGAGCGTGTGAGGGCGCTTTATCAACGACACTGGCCTACCATACGCCATTGTTTTCACCGTGACCGTCGTCTATTGGATTTGTATAACTTTCGACTGGAAGACTTCACGTATTTGTCTACTTACGCTGAGAGTATATTCAGAGACCAGGTGACAGCGTTCAAGTTGAATATGACATTTGGGTATATTTTACGGCAGAAGAACACGGACCAGCTGCGGTATTATTACCCGAGTAATAATACGTATGTGTTTGACCAGCCGTTCACCATAACGGAAGACATTTCCCTGCAGCCACTGCTTGAACAATTGATTACGTTGGATCCGTTGCAATGGGCCCTGTTGCAACGTCCCAATTCCGAATGGCTTGTGGAAAGGGTGACCAACGTCACATTTTTTGTCACGAAAATGAGAGATCATCCTATCGGTGCTCCTGTACTACTCCCTCCTTGGCTGCTTCATCGATACGGCTTGTATGCATTAACCAGCGGGACGCATGGGCCCTACAAAGACCGGAAATGTTTGTTTCGGTGTTTGGCCGTACATGTGGACGGGTGTAATCCCAAGAGTTGTGACAGAGTGGCCAATGACTATTGGGAACAGTATTTACAGCAGCAAGACATGGATCAGCGGCACTTCCGTGGCGTTCCTTTCAAGAATTTGGATGACGTGGAAACCCTGTTCAACATCAATATCTTTGTATACCGATTACAACGGGAGGAGGACGATACATTGGTGGCTGAATTGGTGCGTCGTTCCACAGAACGGTACGCTTCTACCATGAAAGTGAATGTGTTTGACTACAATGGCGTGAGTCATTTTTCGTTGATATACAATATGAGCCAGTACGCTGAGTCTTACAGTTGCGCCCAATGCCATCGGGTGTTTCACCGTACCTCTCACTTACATCGACACGAGAAGATTTGTACGAACGCTGTGAAGCGCGTCTATCCTGGTGGTGTGTATCATAATACGCCTACTATTTTCGAGGAACTGGCCGATGAGGGTCTCATCATACCGGAGGCGGACCGTTATTTTCCGTACCGGGCGTGTTATGATTTTGAGGCCTTGTTGGAGCCCATGGACTTGTTTTCATCCAAAACACAGTGGACGCAGCGCCATATTCCCCTCAGTGTGAGCATTTCCAGCAACGTACCTGGCTATGACGCTGCACCGGTCTGTTTCGTGTCTACCGGGGATGCCCATGAGTTAATCTCCCGCATGATGGGGTATTTAGAAGAAGTGAGCGCGGCCAGTACGGAATTGTTGGTGTGCAAGTTCCAGGACATACTGGACCAACTGGACGATCGGATTCCTATACCGGGTGTAGCGTTTAGTGATGATGAAGAGTCGGAGTCGGAGTCGGTGTCGGAGTCGGAGCCCATGCAGTCGCAGGATGATGTGCCTTTACCCAAACCGTATGCCGAGAAATTGAAAGCGCGTTTTTTACAATACCTAGGCCAGTTACCGGTGCTGGGGTTCAACTCGGGGCGCTATGATTTAAATATGGTGAAGGAATTTCTCTACCCTTACTTGGCCCAGGCGAATACCCTCAAGTCGGTCATCAAGAAGATCAATAATCATATGGCCCTGACTACCACATCACTCCGTTTCCTGGATGTACGCAACTACCTAGCGCCTAATTATAGTTATGATCAGTGGGTGAAGGCGTATGACTGTGCACAAACGAAAGGTCTCTTCCCTTACACGTATATATCGACGCTCGACCGTTTGGCGGAAACACAGTTGCCACCGCGCCAGGCCTTCTTTAACGATTTGAAGCAAGTGGAATGTTCGGAAGCCGCGTACCGTGAACTAGAGCAGGTATGGAACGACCAACACATGGAGACGATGCGAGATTTCCTCATATGGTATAATAACCTGGATGTGGTTCCTTTCCTGGAAGCGGCTGAGAAAATGGTTCAACTGTTTCGTCGTGAAATGCATGTGGACATCTTCAAGGAGTGTTTAAGTTTACCGGGTGTGGCGCTTCGCCATCTTTTTCAAGCGTGTCCCACGTACTTTTCGTTGATACAGCAGAAAGATGCGGACATGCATGAGTGTTTAAAGGCGAACATTGTGGGTGGTCCCAGTCTTATATTCCACCGTTATCACGAGAAGGACGTGACTACTCTGCCGGGTGGAAAATCTTGTGCAAAGATTATCGGTTTCGACGCCAATGCGTTGTACTTGTGGTCACTCGCCCAACCTATGCCCAGTGGGCATTACACACGTTGGTTGGCCGAAGGGCGGCATTTTACGCCCCAACGCGCTTCTTCCAAACATCTCGCCGACCAGTGGATAGATTGGGAAGCCTATCGACGGGGAATTACTATACGACACCAGACCAACGCCACAGAGAAGCGCATAGGCGATCGTCGCCTCCCCGTCGATGGGTTTGCCCTGGTGGGTAACACACCCACTGTATTCCAATTTTACGGTTGCTATTGGCACGGTCACGAATGCCATTTTAGTGCTGGGTGTTTCAACGACCGACGTGGTAAAACAGGTGAGGAATTACGGAAAGAAGTGGTGGAGAACGCGGATTATGTGAAAGAGAGAGGATACCATCTCATTGAGATGTGGGAGTGTCAATTTCACACCCTGTGTGAGGCTCTACCTCATTTACGGCGTTTCTTAAAAGAGCGCGAGTATCCGTTGAGTCGTCGTCGACTGCTGAGTCTACCCCAGATGTTCGACGCCATTCGTTCGGGTGCCCTGTACGGCTTTGTCGAATGTGATTTGCATGTTCCCGACACTCTCAAACCTGTCTTCGCCCAGTGCCCGCCCATCTTTAAGAACACGCTGGTGGGACGAGATGATATTGGGACCACCATGGGGGCCTACGCAGATCAACACGGGTGTTTACCGCATCCGCGTCGCATGCTCATTGGTAGTATGTGGGGAGAGAAGATGTTGTTGGGCACTCCGCTATTGCAGTGGTATATGCGGCACGGTCTGGAGATTACGAAAATACACCAAGTCATACAGTACGTACCTCACGCCTGTTTTGCGGCGAATGCCGACATTGTGACGTCTGCCCGTCGTCAAGGCGACCAAGACCCCAGTAAGGCCATCATCGGTGAAAGTTGGAAGCTCACGGGCAACGGCTATTATGGCAAAACGGTAACCAACCAGGACAAGCACGTGAACGTGAACATTTGTACGACGCCTCAAGCCCGCAAAAAGGTCAATTCGCCTCTCTTTCGGTCAGTGCAGGTCATCGATGACGACACGTATGAAATCACTTCAGCCAAGAAGACTATCCGTTACAACTTACCCCTGCAGATTGGATGTATGGTATACCAGGTGGCCAAGCTGCGCATGCTGCAGTTTCTATATGACTTTATGGGTGTCTATTTTAATGCATCAGACTGGCAACTCATCGAGATGGATACGGACTCGGCCTACATGGCCGTCTCTAATGCGGATTGGGAGTCCCTGGTGAAACCCGAGTTACGGCACCAGTATGAGATGGAACGGGACCAGTGGTTACCGCGACGTAACCATTACCAGTATGATAAGCGGACGCCCGGGCTCTTCAAGCTGGAGTGGAGTGGGGATGCTATGATTGCGCTCTCCTCCAAGACGTATTACTGTTACGGGGGAGACGAAAATAAGTTTAGCTGCAAAGGAGTGAACCGGCGCGATCCCAACATCGACAAAGCTCTTTACCTGGACGTGTTGCAAAGCCAGGCCAGTGCGAGTGGCACGAATCGAGGATTCCGTGTGGTGGGCCATCAGATGCGCACCTATATCCAGCAACGAGACGCCTTTACTTTCTTTTATCCCAAACGAAAAGTATTGGCCGACGGTGTGAGCACTACCTACTTGGACTTGTAAAATGTGGAACATTAACTGTGGAGTCACGAGTTATAAAAAAACTGTAAAAGTCAGGATGGCCGAGTGGTCTAAGGCGCCAGTTCTAAGTACTGGTGGGGTGATACCCTGCGTAGGTTCAAATCCTACTCCTGGCAGAACTTTTTTTTTTAATCACTACTACTACTACTACTATTCTATGTGTACATACCACCTGTATTCTATTTGTATATATCCTTCTTGTTGACTTAAATAAAGAGAGAGAGAGTCAAAATCATTTTTTTTGTGTTTTTTCAACTCTTTATTCAACAATGATTCACGTCAGAACGTCATAACAATATAATGTGATAATAATAGGGGGTCTGCGCATGTTTTAAGTGAACCAGAGAAATGGTGCATGCACATTAAACCGAGAGGCCGTCCAGTCATAGACCAGGACATCACGGTCTTCGGCTTGACAATAATCATCAAACATATGTACAATGGTGGACAGTGAATGTCCTCTACTCCGGTGAGTGAGATAAAACACACAGTACTGTCCGCACACACTACTCAAGGGGCCTTGTAATCTTTGCGTATTCCAACGCCACTCTGTCGTGGAGACGTCCATGAATTTCACTAAATCGGCATGGAGAGGTGCAAGTCCGTAGGAATCAAAGTATTCGCCTTGGCCTTGGGTGTCCACGTACACCGCTATCCAATGTTCACCGGGTCGACTCTTCGGGTCTGTATTTAGGATGTAGGCTGCAGGGGTGGTGGAGTGGATGGGAAACACATTGCGTGGAAATACACCTCGAAAGGGGATCTTGGGATCTCGCTGGAGTATGCGCATCAGCTGTTCTGTATCCATGGTTTAGTTGGCGAAGTCACACAGCACGTTTCTTTGCGCATCCACGCTGATGACGTTGTCAAACTCGGCGTAGCAAATCACGTTGATGGTGCTGGGTAGAGCCACGGAGAAACGCAGTTCCAACCGTAGGTTTCCTTTCTTCAGTAAAGCCAGTTGATGATCGTGTTCCAAGGTAGGGGTGAGGTCAAAGGCGAACAATGTGTACCCACGGCTAAAGTCTTTTCGACTGATGGTATTGCCTTCGTCCTGGTTGTTTTGTCCTGTGGCTATAAACAGGTTCAGGTAGGACCGCACATAGTTTCCGTTAGTAAAGTCTGGTTGTAAGGGTCGGGCTGGAATTTGATGACCGGCCACGTGCAGTGCCACAAAGTTGATGTTGAAATGATGAAATTTGAACGGATTCTCAGCCAAAGCTCCATTGAATGCGGTGTTGGTCACACACCCCACGGTAAGACGTTTAGGCAGATCTCCTAGAAATAAATTCTCTCTGTTGGCCATCATCGTCCCTGCGGGTACCGAGAACACCTTGGTCTGTACGCGTCGGATGGGATACAGGGCTGGTTTTTTCGCTAAGGCTTGCATGTGACTCAGCAACACCCCCTGTTGCAAATCTACCGTACGGACAAACAGGACTGCATCTTCAATGACGATCTTGGACTCGAGAGCGTCCGCCCCACCGGCCATTAAGGCAAACAAAGGTGAGGCACGGATCAACTTGATCTTGATGGTTACACCGTTCATCATGTAGCGATCTTGCATGAACAGATCGGCGTGCAGTCGTCCCATCATATCGATGGACTTGCTTTCGCTTGCTAATTTTTTGCGTCTGGCGTACCCAGTATTGCCAGGGAGTAGATAGTTGAAGTAGCCGGGTGTATCCCTGTGGTACAGCTCAGCTTGTAAGTGTGATAGTTTGGCATCACTGCCGTACGACAACAGCGTCTCCAGGTAGGCTCGATACGGATAGGTATTGGTGGACGTACTGATGAGTCTATCGTTCAGACTGATATCCACCTGTTGGAACAGGGAGTGCAGCCAAAGATTGACCGGGCTTACATTT
Source organism: Hanleya hanleyi (assembly GCA_036873755.1). Classification (NCBI taxonomy): domain Eukaryota; kingdom Metazoa; phylum Mollusca; class Polyplacophora; order Lepidopleurida; family Hanleyidae; genus Hanleya; species Hanleya hanleyi. Next base: position 61,680 of record JAVTVY010020569.1, read on the forward strand.
GTTTCGACCGCTAGGTTCGTCCCATCCCTGTTCGTTATTTTAGCTTTGACGTACAAGTACGAGTTGGCTAAATCCAGGTAGGCCGTATCATTGTTTTGAATACAAAATTCTACGGGCCCCACGCCCGTCAGGCTAGCCAGGGGTCGATGTTCTACCCAACGTCCTTCGGCTACACTGGTTTGAGTGGGTGGAATAGTCCACAAATCCAATTCACTGTTGGTAGACGGACATGACTCGGAGTGAATGAAGGCCATTTATGCGAAAATGTCTCTCCTACTACTATTACGTCTCTTCTTCTTCTTCTTCTGGGGTGTAGTCCTTCTCTGGGGTGTGCGTCGTCGGTGGGTGGGCCGTCGACTGACTCTTCGCGGTGTCAGTCTTTGTCTTTTAAGGGCTTTGGCCAGCAACACACCCCCGGCTTCTTGAGCCCGGCGTTTGAAGGCTTGTCGGGGTGCTGTGCCTTCCATCACATCCTCGGCCATGCGCAATCCACTTTGTACCGCTTGTTTCCCTACCGTTTTCACACCCCGTGTCACCATGGGCAGGAATGTTTTGACGATACTCCCCAGTATGTTTCCCAATCCATGTCCACGTTGCATGCGTGCCCCACTAAACATGGACATGCCGCCTCCCGTTTGTTTTTTGTAGTAGTCGGCATAGCTGGGCGTATGGCACTCGTAAGGGACGTACATTATTATACGAAGTGAGGAGAACGGGTTTGTCGGAAAGCAAGTGTCAGCACCACTTTTCCTCGCTCGAATGGGATCGGCCGTCCCGTGTCATCTCTTATATCCACCGTGATCGTGTCGATATCGGTATGGCGTACGGGCAGGAACATGATAGGGTTGAAACTGTGGGTGGCTTGTTCGCCATACGTCTTGCTAATGGGCACCACTCGTAACAGAGGTGTGTTCATATCACCCACAATATGGCTGTCCACGGCATCCGAGTAGACGTACAGTGCGTACAGGCCTTCTTTCATATCCATCAAATGGGAACCGTACTCATTGTAGGGACCCTTCATGACCACGTGGTGAGACAGCCGTAATATTTCCTGTAGTCTAGAACTCAGTTTCACGTTCACGAGCGGGGTCAGCCGGATAAAGCTCTTTTCGTTGTGTGCGTTGACCTCGAAGCACAGGTTTCTCTTCAAGCGCTTGGATAACAGGAGTGATGCATCATTCGTGAACGTCAGTAGAGCCTTGTACGTCATCAAGGCATTCAGAGCCGCTACGAACTTCTGCGGTGTATCGTATTGGCCTGCGGGGAGCGTCAGTCTGTAGATTTTTTCTTCGAACACCACTTCGTACCATATTTCTCCGTGTTGTATGTTGTACCATGAGTAAGGGTATTGAATCTCTACCAGTCCACATTCCCAGCGTCCCGATAAATGTAACGGTTGAGGTAATTGCGTGACATACTTGGTCAAGGTGTTGTCAGGAAACACGTCGAGTGAGCTATTACTGGGCAACGTCAGGTAAAACATGATGACAACTGATGGGGTTGTGGCTTCTGCGCCGGTTTTTTATAGTATTATTAGTAGGGTTCCCAGTGACTGGCCTTGGGGGTGGGGGTCCCCACTCGGCGTTGTGGCAGTGATTTGAAACGTCCAAAGCGTCGTGCTGGTGTTTTGGGTGGTGACATCAGCTCCCAAGAGGCCTGCTGTGGTGGTGGTGGTGGTGGTGCTGAGGGTGGGGTGTTCGATTGCTCCATAAAGGCCCAACGGTTAGGATTGCCTACCAATTCTTGTGGGATGTGCGTGTCTTTTAAGCCTTCAGCAAACACTTTCCAGCCCGGGGGGCTGGAATGTTTGCGTGCCCGTACCATATCGTTGATCAAATCGGTGATATGAGACCCCGGTACCACTTTGTTTCGAATCAGTAGCTTTCCTTCCGCATTCCAACCCATATCGGCATGTTGTTTCACCCGGTCCAACAATAAACGGGCCCGCGTCTTGTAGGCTTTAGGCACACTGTTCAACACTTCTTCTTCCAGCTGAGGTGATGGAGCAGCAGCCCCTGTTGTAGTTGTGGGTAGTGGTGTGGGTAGTGGTGGTGGTGGTGGTGTAGTACTAGTACTACTTGCTACGCCTCTATATTGATCCATAAACGTCTGGTACCGGTTCAGTGTATGATGGTAGCGTTGAATTTTCTCGTGATCGGAGAGTCCACGTTGTTGCAGTATAGTATTCATTTCTTCATCCAGAGATTGGAGTTGTTGCACAGTGGCCGGCACGGGATAGGGCGATTGTAAACTCTGTAACAATCGCGGTTCGACCAGCATCATTTTTTCGTATGTTCCATGTTAGCGTCCTCCTCCCCCTCCCAAGATGGAGCCGAGTAATGGCCCCAGTACACCCACGGCTAAGGGAGCGAGGAGTGCACCGAGAAATCCACCGCGCTGTAACACCTGTTTCTTTTTCTTCAAACTCTCCGTCTTCTTGACTAACGTTCTGAGACCTGCCTTGTGCCGTTGCAAGTGTCCCTTCTGTACAGCACTGAGGGGAACATTGCCTTTTAACACATTATGGGCCACTTCACACAAACACCGTACCAATTCGGGCTCCGCACCGCGCACCAGGGCCCGGCCCACCTCCGGTGGCGCGCTGCGGAGTACGCGGAGCGCGGGCGCGTGTCTGCGTATCCGTGCCGACATGATGAGTGATGGCTAGAGTGGCTTGTCTTCTTCTTTTATTTTTTTTTTATTTGGGCGTGTACACCGTCTGGATCTCGTCGGGAAAAATGTGAGTACGCAATCGAAGGGTGGAGGGCGTGTCTTGTTTCAAGTCGATGAGTAGATAGCCGTGAGCGGGTTGGGTGGCATCTTCAAAGGCTTCTCGTACAAAGGCCGTGTTTTTGGGGTACATCTGTTGGGCCAGATGGGTAATTTGCGAGGCGTCTCTGGGGTTTTTGAATAACACCACATACTGAGCATTCAAACTAATGTTCCGGTGCTCTTTGTTCTTACTGAAGAGATTCTGCACGATGTAGATAATGCTCAACCGACGATGATGGCTGCCTTTGGAAAAGAGACGGGTGATTCGACTGTCCGTTTCCGTCATGAGATCGTCCACCACTACCAACGTGTCTTGGGGTGTATCCTCAGGGGGTAAGCCTTCCACTAAGGTGAGGCCCGGGACACGGGCCAGTGCCTCGTACGCGGGTTGCCAAGCTCCATAACACCACAGGATACCAGCTACAGGCGGTGAAATCAGGGCTGCCCTGTGTTCGATGAGGCGTTGAACGAAGTGTGTTTTTCCCGATGCTGTCGGTCCCGCGATGAGACACGTGAAAGGATGCTGCCATCGAGGATCCATCGTTTTTTTTTTCTTATTTGGTGATTTGCGCTTGCCGATTAGAAGCCCACCAGCGTTCCCGTGGATCCCACCGGGGATCGTAGTCCAATGGGTACCGTTGTGGGTACCGTTGCCGTGGTAAACGTGATTCACCGGAGCCCAGGTGAATCGTGTTGGTAGGTGAGGGTGCAGTGGAACGTTCGAATCGGCGACTAGATACGGCACCGGTAGGTTGATGGCGGTGGTGAGGTCGAGTAGTAGTACGCTTAGACGGTGGTGTGGTAGGGCTGAGTGTGGTGATGATAGGTTCCGTCGTCTCAGGGGTTGATACAGCAGGCTGACGGTCAGGTGGAGGTGTACGCTTAAAAAACGGTGTGGTAGGGGCAGGCTGGCGGTGAGGTCGAGGAGTACGCTTAAAAAACGGCGATGTAGGAGGGCGAGTCGTCGTGGTCGTGGTGAGGTTGGTGGTAGTACTGTTGGGGTGTTGCACTTGACGTTCAGGCACCGGTGGAGCAGCACTTGGACGACTGAGTGTTGAAAAACAGGATATCAGGTAGGACAAATCGTAGAACACACCTCCAAATAAGGTACCCAGAAGCACTACTGCACACAACAGCGTACCGACTTGGCCTTTTCGAGTCTGTAACAGTAAGGGTAGACGTTCACGCTCCATGGTATCCCCATCTACACTGAGGGAGGCTGGTGATGTACGGAAGAATTTATAGACGTTTCATGTCACGGCCGGATACCCAGGAATTAAACGAATTGGGCCACCCTTGCCATTTGACGAAATGATAGGGGATTCCCCGTCGACGTTCCGTTTTCAAAATCTTTTCCACCGTGTAGTAATCTTTCCGTGTTTTCACCACCGGTTGTAATTCGGCTTCATAAAACGTGCCTTGCAGTGTTTCGCCATGTAAATCTTCCAGTTGATAGACGTGTGGCTGTCGAGGTTTATGGCGAACAATGACAAGTGCTCGTCACTCCAGTTGGGCAAATAACTTTTCTCAAATTGTCCTTTCACTTTACTCACGCGTACCACATCTCCACGTTTGTAACGGGGTGACGTGCGTGATGATGATGATGATGATGATGATGATGATGGCTGCTGGTACAGCGTACGGCGCACTTGATGTTCGTTGCCTTTTGTCACATCGAGGGGGGCTCGCTGGATACTGCGATGATAGGCTCGATTGTACCCTTTCACCAGTTGCGGTAGTACATCGAGGTAGCGTCGAGTGTTTTTGGCGGTAAAATACTTATACATTCGCCCTTTGAAGGTGCGATTGAATCGTTCCACCACAGAGGCTTTGGTCTCGTTATACGTATGGAAGAAAAATACTTTCTGTTTCTTAAGAAAGGCTTGAAAGGGTCGGTTGAGAAATTCTGTGCCTTCATCCGTTTGCAAATACAGGGGTTTGCGTCCCGTCTTGAAAATCTGCTGGAATACCCGTATCAAATTCTCTCCTGTTTTGGTACGAACGGGTAGTACCCAAGCGTACTTCGATAAAATATCGATACAGGTCAACATGTACCGATATCCATCATTGTGGGAAGCAAATCGACTCATATCCACCAAATCCGCTTGCCATTGTGCGTCTACACCTCCGACGATCACTCGGTTACGGCGAAAATGTCGTCGAGCTGCTCGATGTAAACTATACGTGTCTTGCGTTTTTAACCAGTCTCGTACTTCAGTTCGATTAATGCCTTGCGAATGGGCAGCTCGAGCCAACGCCGCCACAGCGCTATAAGCGGCTGGACTGCTAGGATTGTAATATAAATCGGTTAACACCTTGTTGACAGTGGTACGCCACGTGGATTCCGATCGACTACCCCTTTTTTTGTTTTTTCGAGGTGCCATACTGGAGGTTGTGGTGTGTTGACTTTCTCAGGGAACACTGACACTCTAGCCCTCTGTGCACCCTATACATAGTACTTCATCCACTTTGGGGATTTCCAAGGCCTAGCATACATGTATGTTATTTCAATACATGCAATGATTTAACATAGGAACGGCTACTCGCCTCTATATTCTATAGTATTATTACCAATCTGCAAAAATCTCAGGATTGTAAATTAACCCAGGAAGGGTGGTGGCGCGCGGACGTCGGCGTAAACATTTGGGTACTCTCCACGCGATCATTGAACATGGAAATTGGCTAGTGTGGAGAATGTACCAAATCAAGGGGATTCTGGCGTAAGTGAGCGGTTCTTCTCAGGGACAAACCTCCAATGTTATTTCAATACATGCAATCATTTAACATAGGAACAGATACTCGCCTCTATATTCTTATCCATCAGTATATTACCAATCTGCAAAAATCTCAGGATTGTAAATTAACCCAGGAAGGGTGGTCGCGCGGACGTTGGCGTAAACATTTTGGTACACCCACCAATCAGCGATGCCGTGTAACTGTGATGCTATTAATAGACACAATCATTTATCATAACACTGCAGTGAGAATGTACCAAAATCAAGGGATTCTGGCGTAAGTTAGAGACTATAAACTATATTCATCATGAGAACAATGATGCATGCACGCCACGCGGCCCTTCTCAGGGCCAACACCTCCAATGTTATTTCAATACATGCAATGATTTAACATACGAATTGACTAGTGCGAAATTTCGTGCAAAATGAAGAGATTGTGGCGTAACCCAGGAAGGGTGGTCGTGCGGACGTCGGCGTAAACATTTTTTGGTACACCCACCAATCAGCGATGCAGTGTCACTCTGATGCTATTAATACACACACAATGATTTTAACATGGGAATTGACTAGTACGAATTTTCGTGCAAAATGAAGAGATTCTGGCGTAACCCAGGAAGAGTGGGAGTTGAGATTTTGGCGCCAATTAGAGCCAATGAAATGTCTTTGAAAAGAACCAATCAGCCATCATTAAAAAGAACCAATGAAACCCGTAGGCGGTGATTCAAACTACCAATGAAAAACTACTGTATTTTCGTATAAAGCCAGCGGGAGCGTGCATAGCGTCACTCCAAACACATACTTTGAAACAACACGATGTATCACCACGAAAGCAAAGTTAGAGCGGTAGCAAAGATGTCGACGACGCGGGGAGCAGCCCAGGCACTCAAGGCCAAGAGGGCGAAAAAACAAAGAAGAGAGAAGATGTTCTGGATGCAGGCCATGAAGTCGTGGGCCGAAGACAACATCAACATGTCTCTCGACAAATGGGCCCAGCTTCATGGCCTGATCACGGCTGCTCCCCGCAGTCTCAACGGAGACGATTTCGTCTCTTTCCTGCAAAATATTTTGCAACAACAACAACAAGAGGAGGAAGAGAAGGAAGAGGAGATGCCGCCGCCGCCGCCGCCGCCGCCAGCTATAATTCCTGCCGCTACTTTTGTAGAAGACGTTACCATAACACCGGGACCATCAGCGAGGCGTTATTCCAGGCAGGCGGCCGGGATTTTCATCCCTCTCGAAGAAGAGTGAAGAGACGATGAAAAGAAGATCCAACGGCCCTTTTCAGGGCCAACCAATCCAACGGCCCTTTTCAGGGCCAACCATTCCTCCGAAAGAGGAACTTCTAAACAAGGCACATTCAATTGAAATCCTACATTCTCCTCTCCTCTATATATTCTATAGTATTATTAGCCATTTGCAACACCAAAAAAACAATCCCGCCCCTCAACGGCCCTTTTCAGGGCCATCTCCTTACTTGAAACATAGACACAGTGAACGGATTGTAAAAATTAACCCAGGAAGAGTGGTGGCGCGCGGACGTCGGCGTAAACATTTTAGGTACTCTCCACATCGACTATCGACTCTATTAATAGACGCAATCATTTAACATGGGGCTTTGCTAGTGTGAATTTTAGTGTCAAATCAATGGGATTCTGGCATACATGTGCATTAAATACAGTGCACGCGGCCCTTTTCAGGGACAAACCTCCAATGTTATTTCAATACATGCAATGTTTTAACATAGGAACGGGTACTCGCCTCTATATTCTATATATAGTATTATTACCAATGCATTACGCCCGCCTAAAATTGAGCCAATCAGCGACGTGTAATTCAACCCCTAATGTTATAGAGATACGAAATGATTTAACCTGGGAATTTGCCATAGCAATTTTGCGCACAAAAGTGAGGATTCTACGTGACCCAGAATGCATCACTTACGCCAATACATAGCTGTACATGCAAAAGCGCGGACGTGGTATTCTTCGACGAGGTCCGTGCGCACGTGAAATCAACCCCTAATTGTTATAGAGATACGAATTCATTTAACCTAGGAATTGCCATACCAATTTCGTGCAAAAAGACGGGATTGTAATGTTAACCCAGGAGGTATTACAGCGCGCCATATTGGACCAATCAGCGCTCGATAAAAGAGCCAATGGTGAGGCTGAAAATAGAACCAATGAATGAGTTGGCGCCCGTATTAACAGCCAATGAAACATCTTCTGGATTTTCATTATAAACCCCGGAGTGGCGTGGGTAAGCGCCATTCAAATCACATTTGCCAGACTGCAAAAGACATTCACGCAATTATCATCATGGCAGCCAAGATGTCGACCACAAAGGCTTCGGCAAGAATGGAGAAGGAGAGGGAGCAGAGAGCGAGGGAGGTGAAAGCCCTGAAAGCATTCTGGCTGACAGAAATTGAGAGATGGTGCCGGGAGGTGGACAGGAACTTTTCACCGAGAGCAGCCAGGATTCTCCGCGCCCTCATCGTTCAAGCAAGAACGCTGACAGATCAAGATTGGTTGAACAACGTGAAAGCGGCCATGAACGAGCTCCATCCACCACCACCACAACAAGAACAACAACAACAGCCATTCCAGGTCCAGCCGGAATTCGTGGACATCGGCCGGTACTTTTCAGTCAGCAATATGCAGTAGACAGGAGAACTGCCCCTGAATAAAACAGGGTCAACAAATTGACACCAAAGGCCCTTTTCAGGGCCAACCATTTACACCCGAAAGGGGAACTTCTCACTTGGCACATTTCAATTCAAATCAGGTCCTACATCTGCTCTCCTCTATAATTACCAATCTCCAACTCCAAAAAAAAAAACAATCCCTGCTCCTTAACGGCCCTTTTCAGGGCCAACCCCTAACCCTTCCAACATACAGTTTTTTCTCTCCGTGTGAAGGGTGGTCGCGCGGACGTCGGTGTAAACATTTTGGTACACCCACCAATCAGCGCTGTGGTGTGACTTTGATGCTATTAATAGACACAATCATTTAACATGGGAGTTGGTTAGTGTGAATTTTCGTGTCAAATCAAGGGATTCTGGCATACATGTGCATTAAATACAGTGCACGCCACTCTTTTTAGGGACAATTCTAATGGTATAAACATAGGAATGGGTTTTTTAACATGGAAAAAATTCATGTGTTATTTTTTTACCTATTGTTACCTTTAGGTGTGTGCATGTGCAGGAGTTGGGTGTTTTTTTATTTTTTGTGCTGAGTTAGAAGTCTCTCTTTCGGAGGAATGGTTGGCCCTGAAAAGGGCCTTTGGAGATGTAAGGGTTTACATCATTGGGGAGAAATTTATCCGCCGCCGGGTACACACGGGACAATCCATGGTGACAAAAATACACTCTAGGGGTGTATCATTGAACATAGGGTCGTGTTTTGGGTGGGTCTGTGTGGCATCCATACAGCGTAGACACAGGGTTGGTGGCCGCAGGGAAATATTGCATATTTTGCAAAACGTGTAGCGCATTGTACACAGCGTAAAAACCGGGCTGGTGTCCATTTTACGGGTGGTGCCAGTCTTCTTTTTATGGTAGTAGCGTAGTCATGCAGGTGTTGAATTTCTTGTTTTTGTTGTTGACTCCTTTTTCTTTTTCTTCCTACGCTTTCCTCCTTCTCTTCTGGCTGTATTTTCGTTCCCTGTCCTCCCACGCCTTCTTCTTTTTCTTCTTGTCCTGCTTTTTTTTCTTCCGGATGTACCAACTGATCGGGACCGGGTAGCAGTTGAACTTGGCTATCTTCTTCTTGATCATAGTGTTGGAACACATGTTGGAGCATTTGTTGAAACGGTGGCCTTTGCAGGGAGGTGACATCATCATCATCATGCTGTAGTACCGGTTCTTCTTCTTGTTGATCTGTAAATAGGCTGGGCTGTAATATATCATCCAGCCATTGGTCGTCTATCGGTGGGTGTTGTGTACTTTCCAGCGCGGTGACATCATGCTGTGGTACCGGTGCGTGTTGTTCATCTGGGGGCTGTAATATATCATCCAGCCATTTTGTGTTCTGCATCGGTGAGAGTGATAGGTCACCATCACTCAGCAACTGCTTTATCATTGCATCAACATCCATTATTTCAGACATCATGTAATTGTGAATGAACAAGATAAAAAAAACACTGCTATTTATACCGTACAGCGCACGGACGTCAGCGAAATGGTGGCTCCAAACATGCACGCTGCACGCTGCAAGAAATTTTGTGTTTCTTTGACAATTTTAAACCCCGTGTGATTTTGCAATAAATGCCAGGTCAGTATAAAAATTATTTCAAATTGAACGGGGGCAACTCAGGGATGTAGCATTTAAAAATTAAGAAAATTAGCAGTAGACTAAGCCACTATTTTAATGATTTCATCCATTTTAGACGCGTAAGACAAAAAAAATTAACCCAGGAAGGGTGGTTGCGCGTGCAAAATCTCAGGATTGTAAATTAACCCAGGAAGGGTGGTGCGCGGACGTTGGCGTAAACATTTTGGTACACCCACCAATCAGCGATGCGGTGTAACTGTGATGCTATTAATAGACACAATCATTTATCATAACACTGCATTGCCCCGAACATCTCCGAATGACGCCGCCATGTTGGTTTACAACAGGGCCGACACCCACCGTGTTGATTTACAACATGAGTGCCTACACATATATATATATTTAGCGCGATCAATGTTATTACCATTCATACACAATAATACATCATGACTACAAGAAGACTAGTATTCGAGGATCCTAGAGACCATAGGGAGGTGATTACACATGAAGAGGATGGCGGTGTCACGATTATTACAAGCCTACAGCGAGTGCATCAACGTCATATTGCCGATACGTTGAGACGCCAAAGTGCACAACAAGACCAAGAGGTGACGGCGGCTATGGATGAAGATAATAATGATGACACGGACGAAGAAGAACTGCCCACCGTACAGTGGTTAAACTGTAACAGAAACTGTCACAAACCACCAGAAAATACAACGGCTACCCAAACGCCAATTATAACAACACCGGAAACAGAGATGCCAGCTACAACAGCACCACCTGAACAACAACAACAACAACAACAACAACAATACTCTTGCGACGAGGTAACCCGCATGAACGAAGAGATGCTGCGCCTACACGACCAGGTGGCCAGCCAAAACGAACAGATGGACGAAATGAGAGAAGACATGAAGCAAATGGACAGAGTGAAGGTTCAACTACAAAAAGACCTGCATAATGAACTAAGTAAAGCCAACTGCAGTGTGTGTACAAACGAGGAAACAGAGTACGCCCTATTTCCGTGCGGACATTTATGCGTATGCGAAGAATGCTGGGTGACACTAACGTGTACAGGGGCTGAGTGCCACTGCAATGAAACCGACGAACAGCATTTTCAAATAAAGTGTCCCGTCTGCAGAAGGCAGGTAGCCGGAGTGAAGAAAATCTACCGCTCCTAAAAAAACAAGTGTAGTAACACTTTCCAACGGCCCTTTTCAGGGCCACCCCATTCCTTCGAAAGAGAAACTTCTAACTGAGCACAAAAAATATAACATCAGCTCCCCCACTAAATGAACACTAACACGCATTTTTTTTTTTTAAATTTTTTTGAAATTTTTTTTTTATTTAACACAATAGAATGAAACAAACATGTTTTTATCTGAATGTTTTCAACTTGAAAAGTAGTTCAATATTTATACAACAACAACACTAACACAATAGAATGAACGTATTTACAACAGTGAAACTGGAAATATTGAATTTTAATATAATTATACGCTATCAATGGCGCTTCAATGAACGTATAGGAATAGAGTAAAATGTGTGAAAAATGGCTTCATGAAAATGTTCAATAATTCGTCTTCACCACAGTGAAACAGTGTTGAATTTTATAATAATACGCTATCAATGGCACTTCAATTAACGTGTAGGAATAAGGTCAATGTGTGAAAATGTTTTTTCATGAAAAGGTTCAATAGTTCCGTTTTCACCACAATGATCAGCGCGTATTAGGGAACGGTACTACTGTCCAGTTACGCAACAAGACTTGCTTGAACTCCTCATCGTTTTTCCGTCCCTGGTGTACATAGATGTAGGTAGTAATCTCTTCACGTGGAATGGTAGGAGGGCAGGCAGATTCCAATGCCACGGCAATTTGCTCCTCGGTCACAATCCGTAATGCTTCAGTGATCAGCGCGTGTGAGGGTACACTAATATCCATACACGTATGCATTATTATGGGACTGTTGTTGAAACACCCTGCACAGGCTTCCAGACGCAGTTGTCGAACGCGAGGTCTCACCAAAGCCATAACTGTGTCAATGTACTTCAGATAAATAGTGTGAGACACCTGGTAATCCAAAGCTTGACGAATTGCAGCTGTCACACTCTGCAACTTGCGCCACACCGGTATTTTCAAAGTGACACCCTGAGGACAAGGAGCAAGCTGTTGTGTATCGGCCGTCATTTTCCATTTACGGATATGCAGCAGCAGGTCGTCGTTGAAATAACCAACACTCACATAGATGTCTTCACCTAGAGAAAATTTCACTTCGTTACCCGCCTGTTCGGCAATCACCGCATCCACGGCATAATAAACGGTCTCCAGTCTTTGCCAGCACTCCGAAGACAAGGCAATACGCCTAGGGCCTCTGTCCATATAAGCCAGTACATTAAAATGTACTTGGGCGTCTTTCACACTGACAGTCAAATTAGCTGAAAGCTGCCATATATCCGTGTGGGCCGACTCATAGGCCTGCTGGATTATGTTATTAATGGACTGCACAGACATAGGAAGTTGCACCATGGGGTCTTCTTCTTTTTCTTGTTCCCCTGGCTCTTCTTCATTTTGCTCATCCATGGCCTCAGGCACTGGCTGGAGAACGGGTTCAGGTATTTCTACAGGGATTTGTCGGGACCCTCGCTTGGCACGTGCACCGCGTTTGGCTGGTACACCACACTCTGGGTGCATGTCCGTACGTTTGGTAGCTGTACGCTGTTCGGTAGTATCCATAACTAAGATACCCTCTTCTACTACAACGGGAATTTCAAGTAGATCAGCCAATTCTACATTTTCCGTCTTCTTCAGTGCATGCACGAACGCTAGAAATGCATAGGGACCACGACGCACTAGAGCATCGAGCAGAGCTCCGTTTTGTCGTGAAGGAGTCTTCTCCGCCTTGATATCTTCCACACCCTGTTTCAGCAGTATTTTATCAACCATAAGCACATCACATATTGCCCCCGCATGCCGCATCTCATCAACCAGGCGAACACGGTTCTCTTGAAGGATGACTCTGTCGGCTGAATTCATCTTGACTATGGGCTCAGGCTGGTGAAGAACTGCTACCGTGTAAAAGTGTGGTGAATTTGCACTGGTAAAATGGAAAAAAGTACACGCAGGATCCACAACTCATACAAAGTAGGCAAGCAGAATGACTGGCTGGCTGGACAGGTAGGCAGGCAGGCAGGCAGGCAGGGCAGGCAGGCAAATCAGGTCAGTTAAACACTTCCCAAAGTCATCCAATGATTATAACCCATTCACTAAAAATCACCTACTTTTATATGTTTTTCACCCCATTCCCGAACATTCACGAACCCACTCCGACATCTTGCTTTACAACAGGGCCCACAACCACCATTTTCCTTTACAACAGGGACGACAACCGCCATCTTGCTTTACAACAGCACCGACAACCGACATCTTGCTTTCCACCATGCCCGAACAGGCCCGAACACACACGAACACACACGAACAGCTCCGAACCACACCGAACACACACGAACATCACCGAACCACGCCGCCATCTTGCTTTACAACAGGAACGACACCCACCCTCTTGCTTTACAACAGGGACGACAACCCGAACATACCCGAACATTCCCGAACCACACCGCCATCTTGCTTTACAACATGGCCGACCCAACTGTGACGTCACAGAGGTCATATGCAAATTTCTGAGGTCAATGCGACTCAGGTTGCCCTCTATACACTACTTACACTCCTGTTGTCGCAAAGTCAGTTAGCTGACAAGAGAGCCGCTGATGCACTCAGCTGATCTAATTGTATTGCGATAGTCCATACCACGGTGCACGACAAGCCATCCCTTGGTGTCCCCTTGATCCATGAAAAATAGGTAAATATAATGAATTTTGTGAAACACGGTCTGAAATTGAATTTTATACTCACCGTATGTGGAAACTATACATGCATAATAGAGTAAAACTAAGTGAATGTAACTAGCTGAATCCATGGGCCTCATAATGACAGCCGATGATATATTTTGCTGGAGCTTAACACTACAAATACTAAAATAAAAATTATGTGTATGATGTTCATTAAATAATTGCCAGAGTGTAAAACTCCTCCCTCCCAAGGATTGATGGCTTTTCCTTGGTGACGTGGCCGATCACAAGGTTACACTGTCGTTCCTATGATAGGCCTACTCTAAGCAGTACAGCTAATGTCATATACTAAAACTTCACATTCTTATTTGTAACCGTACATTGTGTACGATCGAGTGAATTAATAGAATGATTAGCAGGTATACGGGGTGGAGGGGGGAAGTGTTAATAACAAGAAATCGATCTCGTAAAAGTAGTTCGAGTCTGTTATTACACTTCAGGTTTCGCCAAAAGTATACCCAACGGAAGCGCCATAAGCCCTTTTATCTATCAATTAGTGTTGGGCCTGTCAAAGAAGCAGGTCCACAGACGAACTACCACATGTCAGTTGATCAAGAAGCTCTTCAGCGAGGCAGCTGACGAATATGGTAATAACATATTCAAGGAATATTTAATGTAATCATGTTTTACAGCCAAATGTTGCTTGGTTGGTTTAAGTTTTTTATTGATGCATGTATATGCAACGGCCCCTCTTTCTCCCGCCCTTCTAGCAAATCCTCAGGGGGAGTAGCCCAGTCAACGTCCATTTCGGTGGGTCAGAAACGGCCAGCTCCATCTACCTTTTTCATCGCGGCACGCTACTGGCACCGCCATTTCAGTTTTGCGAGTGATCACATCGCTTCTGTTCTGTGATTAGGTAGGCCTCTGAAGGGCTTCTCGCACACAGGACACTTCACCGACTATGAATGGTAGTGATGTGCCTCTTAAGAAGTCCTTGAAATTTTTGACAGTGCTGATCAGCCCCTGAGGCCCTATGAAAGGCCCACGAGCGTTTTTCACAGGGCCTAATTATCAGCCTGGTAAAAAGTAAGTTTTGATAATGTAATTCAATTGAAATCAGCCCAGCTGTGAGCAAATCAGCCCGGTTAATAGCTAATACCAGGCCTATCAAATCAGCCCGGTCTGATTTACAATGCAAGGCCTGTTAAAACTTGTTGATCTCACAAACTCTTTCAGGTACACTGGTGGTTATGGGTATGGTACCCTATTTGACAGGGGTACTGGTCATGGTTATTACTACACACTGGTGTCCGGGGTTGTCCTCTATCGGTGAAATTCCCGAGGCATCCAAGCTGTATAAATGGATACAACAACTCGATCAAATGAACAGAAAAACTTCTAATCATACAAAATCAAAATGTTGATGACCCAATCTGTTTTCCTTCACAGAAGGAGTATGCACACAGTGCTCGAGGTCAATGGAAATCAGTGGATAGTATATGATGTCAATCGATGTCTATAGTGCAGCGGAGATTTCTGATAGATTCGACCTCTGGGGACCATTCAGAAGTGCTTCACAAATCGAAATTAGGAAACATGCTGGTCAAGCAAGATATACACCGACGTTGAGTTTGAATTTAAAATATATTGAAGAGCCCAAGGGGCTTCAGTATACGCCCGTACATCTGGAATTACACTGGTCCAAATTTCAAGATTAATGGCCTTGATCCCAATTGGTAGCTAGCAATCCAGGGAAAGGTACATGATTTTGTGTTTCTTTTTGTGTGTCATATATCACATCTTATATTGAATGATAAACTAAAATGGGCGTTTGGTAACTCTTGGTAACTAGGTGAGCTTGAAACAAGAGCCGACAGATCACATATCCCAAAGTGAAATCAACAATAGTCAACACAAGAAAATAATAGTTTTTCTTCAAATAGATTCCTTTCAGGTGAGAAAATTTTTCATGGAGAAAGAAAAATGTGAAAAAAGTGATGATGTAAACCTTTGTATTGAGTTATTAAACAAGTATAAGTTGATAAAGGATCCCTTCTCCCAGTTAAATTAGTAAATGGTTTAACAACAGTTTAACTAAATGTAGCTGTTTCTTACAAGTTTATTCCCGTGGTATGGCTGATTTCGTAACTCCTCCTTCGCCTTGATGACTGACATATAGCGTATGATACATTCTCGCAACAATTCATTGACTTTATTCTTTGCGATACATTCTTGCAACATTCATTGGCTTTGTTCTGTGCGCGGCAAGCCAACAAACCGCAGCAATGTACGCGTTACAAAGTAGCAAACTTGTCTCAATCTTGTACACTGTACTGAACAATAACAATTTTATAAGCCACGCCCAGTAATGGAGTGACCATGTGGAGCTGTTTAAATTTTTGTCTGGGTGGTTCCTCCCCTCCTCCTCCTCGCTACCCCTCATTTTATGTTGATATGCCAAGGCTGGAACGTCCCCTTTTCGTATAGTTCGCTTTGAAGAATTGATTGACAGATTGAGTGTGAAAGGCTTTCGCAACACGCGTACGCCAGTTATTTCATGGTGCTCAGCGAGCCTATAATATATAGCCCTCAAGAGTACTCTTGAGGGCTATATTATTTAGCTAAGCGAGCCAAGCTAATAATATATATAAAGATATGGCATGTCCCCTTGGTGTGGGGAGGGGAGATAGAGAAGAGAGAGAGAGAGAGAGACGGTGTATTTAATTTTGGGTCACATCGACTCCTGACATAATCGTTGTTGTTGTAGTTGAACATGTGAGCTGTTGTTCACCACATCTCATTATGGGCAAGGCCATAATTATGGCTGGGACGAATATTCGTCCCAGATTATGGCTAAGGCCTGAATGGGGACTAGCATTATGTTCTTTTATGCTGTAGACAGAGGTCTCAAGTGCATTATTTCGTCCTCTTATATATATACTCATTGAGGATAAGATAATGTGTATTCTCCAGCTTATTGTTCTCTCGTCACGATGGTGATAACTAATTTGCTGTTTTGTTAGTGCCTTTAGAGACTACTATAAGTCTTGTTTTTCAAGGACGTGCAATAGTGGCCATCCAATATGGCCACCATCAGCCATACTGCATTTCATTGGATTTTAAGCAGTATGATCTTGTCCGGACAATAGCTGGAGTACGATTCAACTGATCTACTTCAAACTTGGGGAGTCCCTTGACCTTGTAGTCTCCATGCTGTATCTTAGCATATCTGTGCTAATAAAGAATTGAATTGAATTGTAACTTGCTAGCGTTCATATATTTCGGTAGAGATAATAATGGAATTCCTTGCCAGTTAGACATTATTTTGGGTGATGCCGCAATTAAATTGGCTAGTCTTTTGTTGGCTGTAGATATGGAAATTATCATAATATAACGTAGTTATTTGAAATCGAAAATGGTTTGTGTGAGAAATATTGAGAAAAAAAAATCTAGCGTAAACGAATATTTTATTGTATTTACGTATGTATTAAGACTGTATACTAGAGTACTTTAGTCCTATCTTTTGTATGCGAGTTGACATCTGCTGACAACATTGTCCCAATTATGTAACAAATTTGTTATTTTATATAGATACAATAGTAACGCTCTTGAATACATTTATATCATAAGTGATCCAAATGTCTACTCTATGAGAAAGAGAACAAAGTTCCTTTTAAATTGCAACTGTAACAAAAAGTATCGCCCTGAAATCTCAATTTATC